>CM055758.1:8625874-8890874 GCA_029465975.1 Dallia pectoralis
TATTGTTTTACTTTAGTGGGACAGCTCAGTGTTTAGGGCGGAGAAGGATGGAGAAGGGTGGAGGCGGGTGGAGAAGGATGGAGACGGGTGGAGAAGGGTGGAGAAGGGTGGAGAAGGGTGGAGAAGGATGGAGAAGGGTGGAGAAGGATGGAGAAGGGTGGAGAAGGGTGGAGAAGGGTGGAGAAGGATGTAGACGGGTGGAGAAGGGTGGAGAAGGGTGGAGGCGGGTGGAGAAGGATGGAGACGGGTGGAGAAGGGTGGAGAAGGGTGGAGAAGGGTGGAGAAGGATGGAGACGGGTGGAGAAGGGTGGAGACGGGTGGGGACGGGTGGATACAGGTGGAGAAGGGTGGAGAAGGATGGAGAAGGATGGAGAAGAGTGGAGAAGGGTGGAGAAGGGTGGGGACGGGTGGATACAGGTGGAGAAGGGTGGAGAAGGATGGAGAAGGATGTAGAAGAGTGGAGAAGAGTTTTGGCTTTCTGCCTGACACATATCAACACCATCTCCTGCCTCCGGGAACCCAGTTTGTAAAACATTTTTCTATTAACCCATTTTCTATTGTGTTGATTTCAAAGCATTTTAAAAAATTGGTCCAATTTGAATAAAAAACTAACTCCAACACCCTCGACATTAAATGCATGTAAATGTATTATTAATGCGAAATTTAAAGGGAAAGACCAATTCTCAATAAGCAATTCAACCAGTATACACATCTCCCCATTACCAGTCTTGGCCCACCCATCCAATCACGACGGGTTACTGCCGAACCATTAGAGTTTATCTCCTGGCCATCTAGCAGAGATATTCACCCCAGTGATTGGCTATAGGGATGTGGCACACAGTATTACTGTTATCTGTCCGAATGTGCGTTATCTGTCTGCTCTCCTGTGAAGGAAAAGAAGGGGTATAGGACGAGTAGAGAGAGAGAGAGGGTGGGAGAGAGAGAGGGTGGGTGGGAGAGAAATGTGCTGTATGAAAGGAACAAGCAGTTCATCACATATTTTGCAATTTGCTTCTAAATTCCATTAGTCTTTTTCACTCTATGTTTCACACCAGTCCGAGTTGTAGCGCACTCGCCTGTACCTAGGGAGTGCGTGAGAAACGGGACGCGCACTGCGATACACTGTACGGTTGTAGGCAGCAGCACTTTAGACAGTTCCTTAGTGTCGCAGGAACAGCTCGTTTGACCAGCAGTAACTAGGAGGACCAACTTGGCGTGAAGTTGTTCTTGTTTGGACCGTGACGTGGTTCCTCATTCGCCGTTGGTCCCGGTCAACATCACCTCGTCGCACCGCATACAAGGTAACCCTTGTCTGTCAAACAGACTTATTTCTCTAAGTTCTTCTATTCCACTAAGGTTGGATTGCATGCATGTGATGTGTAATATTCTGGAAAATATTCTGGAAATAAAAAGAAAAGAAAGAAAAAATGTTATGGTAGAAATATTGGGGCTCATATTCTAATAGTGGGTTTTCTGAGTTTGATAAAGAGTATATAGAACGGTTCATATTTATTGTCAAACCTTACATTTAAGGTATTTTACATATGTTGGCTTATTCTCACCTGGATGGTATATTTCTCGACACTAACTTTTCCCAAACTTTGTTTGGGTGTTCTTATGGGTTTCTCTCTCTGAAGCCAAGATGTGGATATGGTGGGATTTATGCATAACAAATAAAAGTGTTTATTAGAAAGGAATGTATTTTCGGTAAAATCACAATGGGAAACTGACACGGAACAGTATATTAAGACAACAAGTGGAAAAAGGCTTAGTATTATATGGAATATGAACTCATGTTTTGTGACTGAATGCATGTTTGTGTTTCTCAATGACTGTATCTCGATCTGGAGTTGGTTGATCATAATAAACAGCTTACCATATTTGTGGTTAACTAGCAGAGTGTCTGGAGAGGCCAGTGAATTAAATAAAGCAAGAGGGAGAGCAGAGTGTGTGTGTGTGTGTGTGTTTGTGTGTGTGTGTGTGTGTGTGTTTGGATGTAGCCCAACAGCGTCTCTCTGTGTGCATTTCTCTGATGTGAGACTGAGTGGCTCCACTATGCCCAGGGTCTGAGGCCCCCTCTCTGACACACACACACAGACACACACACACAAAGGTCTGTGGCCCCGACTGGTCCTTGCTGGCCCTTTCTGAAAAGGCCGCCTGTCGACCCTCTGTAGTGACAGAATGTTCTTTTAGAGAAAGCAGCCTCTGGACCCCCACTCACCAACATACACCCTCAGAAACATAGGGCCCACTTTAATATAGTTAAAAGCACTGGCGTGGAGGAAACAGCTGGTTAAACAAACATTGGAACAGAGAAGAGTGTGTGTGTGTTAGGGTGTGTGGGTAATAGTATTAATTCATAATGTGCACCCATGTTTACCTTTTGAACATAGGATTCTGTTGTGTGAGGGAGGGAATTTTATGTCTACCATCCTGATGTAGGATGCGTGTTTTCTTGGGTGTGTTTTTTGTGTGTTCTCTACGATATGTTTTAGCAACAGTTGGGTGAAGAACTCAAGGTTTTCATCAGAAAATATGACTGTGGTTCATGAAAATGTGATTTTACCAGATTAAACTGCCTATTTTACAAGTATAATAACTAATCGTAATACTAATTTTGGGACATTAACTTAGAAAAAAATTGAATTACTGTTTGTAACACACCGTTGGAGACACTGGTTCTGTAAACAGTGCCCTCTGCTGGAACAAAATATGATACCACGTATTCGTCCCTGGTAAAATGTGACACATTTCAAAAGTTAATATCGGCCCCCACAAATAATGATGGTGCGTTCTTATTCTGACCAGTGTCACACTTTGAAAAAGTACATTAGAATTCTGCTTCTGCTTGAATTATGTAGTATTAATGTCCTTAAAACTGAGAGTGGTCCCCTTGTTGTGGCGGTTCTTTAAGGACCAAGGAAATGCCAGTTCAGTGGTGCTTCTTCAAGGATGTTTTCATGATGCCATTTAAAAGTATGTCACATCTTCACCATCTAACTGATATACTGTAGCCAATGTGCTTCTAAGACTCCCCTTTCCATATTTCTGAATGGGGTTGTAGAAAACAGAGCGGTTGACAGGAAATCTGAGAAACCTGAACAGATTTAATCCTCCAACCTTTACTTACAGACAACATTGATATTATTAGATTATTAGATAGAGTCTTGAATTTATCTAACTACATCCCTGTAAAATATTGAAAAAATTCTGTGTGTGTTATGTTCCTGGGGCTACCAGTAGCAGCGCCAAAACACCAAGTACAATTATTTATATTCTGCAGCACCCCCCTCTGGCCAAATGAGATAATGTGTGTGACAAATTTCAGTTCATAACTTGAGGCCCCTTTGAGGCATAATCAGTGCAATTTGGTAAATCCCATTCGGTAGTTAGCCATGTTAAACCTTTAAATGTAACCCTTGACCCTTTCCCTGCCAGTGTCCCCATGGACAGTCAACTGAGGGGGGAGGGGTACAAACTGGTCTCCATTTCCAATCCTTTAGAAGTGCCAAGGTGGGGGCGGTGTGGTTGCTGTGGGAATTAACCTGTCTCTGTGAGGTTATGACAGATCTGTGTCGGTGAATTAGGTGGGCAGGATTTGGGTGAGGGTTGAGGAGAAGGGAAATATCTCCTTCCCTGCCCGGGGTCTTTGATTTTCTGTTTTAAAAAGATGTAAGAGTGCCCCCTATTGGCTATCCAACACCACTTCCTGCAGCAACTGGTTTTCATCCAGGTCCTGATGATTGTAGGGGTGAGATGTAACGAGGTGGGGTGGAAAAGGGTGAGGTATACAGGGGTGAGGAGTTAAGGTGTGAGGAGTAAAGAGATGAGGTGTAAAGGGGTGAGGTGTATAGGGGTGAGGAGTTAAGGGGTGAGATGTATAGGGGTGAGGAGTAAAGAGATGAGGTGTAAAGGGGTGAGGTGTATAGGGGTGAGGAGTTAAGGGGTGAGATGTATAGGGGTGAGGAGTTAAGGGGTGAGGAGTTAAGGGGTGAGGAGTTAAGGGGTGAGGAGTAAAGAGGTGAGGAGTTAAGGGGTGAGGAGTTAAGGGGTGAGGAGTAAAGAGGTGAGGAGTAAAGGGGTGAGGAGTAAAGAGGTGAGGAGTTAAGGGGTGAGGAGTTAAGGGGTGAGGAGTAAAGAGGTGAGGAGTAAAGGGGTGAGGAGTTAAGGGGTGAGGAGTAAAGAGGTGAGGAGTTAAGGGGTGTGGTGTTTAGGGGTGAGGAGTTAAGGGGTGTGGTGTTTAGGGGTGTGGTGTTTAGGGGTGAGGAGTTAAGGGTTGAGGAGTATATTAATATTCTAAATAAATTGTAATAAAAATGGAGAGACGGAGGTCTCTTGAGAAGCAATTACCTAAATGACCCCATACTCCACCCATTTCCCTTTTTTCACCCAAACAACCCTATCGACACACAGCCTCTTTTATTAAGCTCTCTGAAGCCCTCAGATGTCTATGGTTTAGTCAACCTGATGTCTCTGGTCTGGTGTCCACATGTGTCCCTGGAGACAACTGCTACATCCGAGAGTGAAGTGTCCTTTCCTACTTGTGCCGGTCTGATTTCCACCCAGTAGAGTCCTCCCAGTGTAGTCCATACTGAATGGTCTTTGTAGGATCTGCTGTGGTGTGTTAATGACGTCAACCTGCAGTGGAATGAAAATGTGTGTGTGTGTGTACCTGTTTGAACCCACCACTCCTACCACATAGGAAAATATATCCATTCTGGAACACACTTCTGACTGCTCTGCTTGTGATGCTGCGTATTTAAGGAACCGGCCCTGTTTTAGAACAGATACGGCACCCAGGAATAACTACAGAAATTACCCGCAAATAAATATAAGATTCCCCACCCATACAGGCCTAACTCACCCACACAGGCCTAACTCATCCACACAGCACTAACTCACCCACACAGGCCTAACTCACCCATACAGGCCTAACTCATCCACACAGGCCTAACTCACCCACACAGCACTAACTCACCCATACAGGCCTAACAGCAGGCCTAACTCACCCACACAGGCCTAACTCACCCTATCTACAGCACTAACTCACCCACACAGCCTAACTCACCCATACAGGCCTAACTCACCCACACAGGCCTAACTCACCCACACAGGCCTATCTCACCCACACAGCACTAACTCACCCACACAGCCCTAACTCACCCATACAGGCCTAACTCACCCATACAGGCCTAACTCACCCACACAGGCCTAACTCACCCACACAGGCAGGCCTAACTCACCCATACAGGCCTAACAGCCCTAACTCACCCATACAGGCCTAAGTCACCCATACAGGCCTAACTCACCCATACAGGCCTAACTCACCCACAGGCCTAACTCACCCACACAGGCCTAACTCACCCATCCTAACTCACCCATACAGCCCTAACCACCCATACAGGCCTAACTCACCCATACAGGCCTAACTCACCCATACAGGCCTAACTCACCCACAGGCCTAACTCACCCATCCTAACTCACCCATACAGGCCTAACTCACCCATACAGGCCTAACTCACCCATACAGGCCTAACTCACCCAGACAGGCCTAGCTCACCCACACAGCACTAACTCACCCACACAGCCCTAACTCACCCATACAGGCCTAACTCACCCATACAGGCCTAACTCATCCACACAGGCCTAACTCACCCACACAGGCCTAACTCACCCATCCTAACTCACCCATACAGCCCTAACTCACCCATACAGGCCTAACTCACCCATACAGGCCTAACTCACCCATACAGGCCTAACTCACCCACACAGGCCTAACTCACCCATCCTAACTCACCCATACAGCCCTAACTCACCCATACAGGCCTAACTCACCCATACAGGCCTAACTCACCCATACAGGCCTAACTCACCCACACAGGCCTAACTCACCCATCCTAACTCACCCATACAGCCCTAACTCACCCATACAGGCCTAACTCACCCATACAGCCCTAACTCACCCATACAGGCCTAACTCACCCATACAGGCCTAACTCACCCACACAGGCCTAACTCATCCACACAGGCCTATCTCACCCACACAGCACTAACTCACCCACACAGCAGGCCTAACTCACTCTAACTCACCCACACAGGCCTAACTCACCCACACAGCCTAACTCACCCACACAGCCCTAACTCACCCATACAGGCCTAACTCACCCACACAGGCCTAACTCACCCACACAGGCCTAACTCACCCACACAGGCCTAACTCACCCACACAGGCCTAACTCACCCATACAGGCCTAACTCACCCATACAGGCCTAACTCACCCACACAGGCCTAACTCACCCACACAGGCCTAACTCACCCACACAGGCCTAACTCACCCCAGGCCTAACTCACCCACAGGCCTAACTCACCCACACAGGCCTAACTCACCCACAGGCCTAACTCACCCACACAGGCCTATCTCACCCATACAGGCCTCATCACAGGCCTAACTCACAGGCCTAACTCACCCATACAGGCCTAACTCACCCATACAGGCCTAACTCACCCATACAGGCCTAACTCACCCACACAGGCCTAACTCACCCATCCTAACTCACCCATACAGCCCTAACTCACCCACACAGGCCTAACTCACCCATCCTAACTCAGGCCTAACTCACCCATACAGGCCTAACTCACCCACACAGGCCTAACTCACCCATACAGGCCTAACTCACCCCCATAACAGCCCTAACTCACCCATACAGGCCTAACTCACCCATACAGGCCTAACTCACCCACACAGGCCTAACTCACCCATCCTAACTCACCCATACAGCCCTAACTCACCCATACAGGCCTAACTCACCCATACAGCCCTAACTCACCCATACAGGCCTAACTCACCAATACAGGCCTAACTCACCCATACAGGCCTAACTCACACACAGCACAACTCACTCACTGCCCTAACTCACTAACTATACTGATTATACTAGTGAGATTTATCCTAAATATACAGTGGTGTGAAAAAGTGTTTGCCACTTTCCTGATTCCTCATTTTATTACATGTTTGTCACACTTAAACGTTTCACACCATCAAACACATTTAAACATTAGTCAAAGATAACACAAGTAAATGCAGTTTATAAATAAAGGATAATAATCTCTATGTCCGTATCTATTTATCTGTATCTCTCTGTTCAACTTAAAATTTTCAATTTAACAGACTTTATAGGCATGGGAAACATTGCCAAAGCATTGGAAAAAATTAAATAAAAATAATAATATATAACAACACTATTAGACATAACAGATAATTAAGAATAACAGCCTGTTTCTATCTTTCTGTTTCTGTATCTGGTCTCTAATGGCGCTTTTCCACTACAAAGAACCAGCTCGACTCGACTTGGCCCGACTCGGCTCCGCTCGCTTTCGCTCCGTTCTCCATTGCAGATAGTACCTGCGCAATAGTACCCGGTCGTCATAGCGACGCGGCAGGAAACTGCTGTGACGTAATCTTCTACGCGACGCGGCGACACACAGTCTGCGTCCGAAATTGCGTACTATGTTGAGTATGTACTACATAAATAACTTAAATAAGAACGTACTTTGCGACCGTTATAAAAGTACGTTCTATATAGTATGAATCCGGGTAGTATGAATGGAGTCCGGACGTACTACATGCGCCGTGTTAGAATGCTCTACTTGTATAATCTACCGGGCAAGAGAAGCGTGTTTCCTTCAGGTCCGCGTCCTCCTACCAACACTCGCTACCCACACACACATAAGACAATGGAGGAAATCGAGTGTATGCTGTGTTTGATCCGCGAGATGTGGCTGTTTCTCTATATGTACAGCTCTCACGCAATCTTTGGCCAAACTATTTAAAACTGGTGGGATTATTCAGGATACTACATCAGGCGAGTGCAATGATGATGCAGTGAATAGTGACGATTCTCTGACCAATCAGCAGTCTGCCGTGTTTTCACGTCACATTTTAGTATCGCCTCAGCTCGCTCAGAACCTCGCCTGAGGTGGTACGGAAAAAAAGTACCTGGAAGCAGGTACAGGTACAACTTTTACCCAGTGGAAAACCAAAAAAGCCGGGTCGAGTCAAGCTGAGGCGAGCTGGTTCTGTGCAGTGGAAAAGCGCCAATATTGTTTTATGGTGTCTTTAACTAGATCTACAGTATGAGAATAAGGAAAAGCCTCTTAATTGACTGTGTGCGTGTGTGTGTGTGTGTGTGTGTGTGTGTGTGTGTGTGTGTGTGTGCACGCGCTTACGTGCGTGTGTCTGGCTTTCCTCTCAAAGCCATGATGACTCATCAGAAAATCAGTTGACGGACAGTGACGGACAGTGACGGACAGCAGAATGTCACAGTGAACAATATCAGGATGTCATTGTAGCAGGAGACTGATGGCACGTAGTGCAGACTCCCAATGTGTGGGGGTGTGTGTGTGTGTGTGTGTGTGTGTGTGCGCATGTGTGTGTGTGCGTGTGTGCTGGGAAATCACTGCAGCCAGAGAATCTGATTCATGATTGGCCTACAGGGAGGATTTTTAACGGTTCTCTCTGCCACATGTGTTTGGTCATGAATCTGTCATCCAGTCATGGGTTCACAGTCGTCGGTCACCCTCCGGTGTCTCTTCTGTCCTATTGAATGTGGTCAGTGTCATAAAGAGTCACGACGTGACCGCCAATTGATGACAGTCATGAAGAACCAGTAATGGAAGACACTCAGTCAGTGCCCAGTTGTCAAGAACGGATATCTGGTAACCGACTGTCAATTAGTGGTGGGCGTTTTATGTCCCTTTTAGAGGCTGGGATCAAACCTGGAGACATGCACTCTACTCGATCTGTCTTCTGAAGCCCGTCCAAAGGCTCGTCCAACCGAAAGTATATCGCAATCCTAATGTGCGAGTCGCATCACTCTATGACCTACTACCTCGATTGAGCAAATATCTTCATATTTGATTTTCAACCCGACAAACGCAGAGGGTGCTAAATGTTCCCCGCTAATAGGCTTTGTGATCAGCCCCTCTCTTTGCAACTGGACTCTAGACATCCTAACCAACAGACCTCAGTCTGTACAGTTGGACAACCTCATCTCATCCACCCTGACCCTGAAAACCGGTGTCCCACAGGGCTGTGTGCTTAGACGACTCTTGTGCTCCCTCTTCACCCACGACTGTGTACCTGTACACAGCTCCAATTCATAGTTTTCAGTCACGCGGTTACTCTGACACCCTGGCAGGCAAAACATTGCGGCTATCACTGGCAATTCAATGGAGTTTGTGCTCAAGCCGGTAACGTTTTCTAACATATACTTATAACAAAGTTATGCTAACAAACAGCAAATCTAAGGCACTTGTGATCCATATATACAGCACCCACTGGGTTATTTACACATTTAAAAACAACAAAATCCTTGCCAAAGCTTTGGGGGATGTGTCAGTACCATGTAAAGGATCCATCCCAATACACTGCTACCAAAAACGAAGCATATAAAGGTACAGACAGCTATCTGTACATTCGATCTGGGTCAATAATCCAGTCGTTCGAGAGGTGAAGGACAACAAATTATTTATTGTCAAAGCGAAGGTGAGTGCTAATGCATCTAAATTACTTTTGGTTCAATTGGGTAGTAATGTAGCTTAGTGCAGTGCCAGTATAACAATTTAACTAACACCATATGATAAAGGTTTAGCTAGCTGCTCTAACCTGGGGTTGGTTGCATTGGATCAGACGCAAATAGACCATGTCATTCATTACAAGGTTTACATGTAGATAGGATTGCTATTAACATTTTTAAACTAGTGTGTGTACAGTGATTGCTACCCCGTAATTAAATGTTTGCTACAAAGTCAAGTGTACTAGTTTGACAGTTGCCGTTCTATGGCGATCATACAATGGAGTTTTTTTCCAACTGCTGTTAACCTGCTGAATTCTGAAACCCTTCAGTAACTTTGCATGCACACTGCTATCTAATATATTTGATCTTCCATTTGCACAATGCTTACTGTTGCTACTATCCATTTACCACTTGCAGAGATGTGTTCTGCTTGTACTGCCTCCGGACATTTGTCATTTCCTACATTGTGGAACTGACTACCTGCACATTCACTTATCTATGTCAATTGCACATCCTCACTCTGTACTCCATATCATTTTGCACTGCTCTTTTGACTTTCTGGTTGGATGCAAACTGCATTTCTTTGTACTGTACTTGTACTGTCCAATGACAATACAGTTGAATTAAATCTAATCTCAGTCTCTCCCCCCCCACAACTAATCCACAAGCAGAATGGGAAAACAGGTCTTGGTATGATGCAGCTAAATGTGACTTTACCTTTGTGCCATTAAGGGGTCCTGTCCACAATGCAAATCAGTATTTTAGATTATGTGAACACAGTAATCAGATTACATTAATTACATTACTATTGCTTTATTGCTTTATTGCTTCTGTAAGGCTTTTAACACAAACTTACACTGCTGATAGCTAATTCATTGTTTAAAACGTAGTTGCTATTGATGGTTGTCTGACATAAGATCCCCAAGATGAATGAACTAAGTGCATGTTGCTCTGACTGAAATTATAATAAGAAAGTTTGGCAATATGCTCGCTGTACATTAGAGTACATCGATTTATTGTTTTTCCAGTTGATAAAATACCTCTTAATCCTCACTCTTGGACACATATGCTGTTTGAGATGTCCTGTATGACTAATCCTATGGCTTCAAAACATAAGTAAAAACGGTGACGCCTTTGAGATTTATCTTAACACTTTTTGTGATATTTCAACAATTGCAGCTGTGAAAGGAAATTTACCGAGCACAAGTTAGGCGTATGGCAGGCTAATGAGCTTGATTCGTGGTCTTTGGAAACAGAACTAATTCTTACAGTGAGTAGAACTCAGGACCACGGGGGAATTAGGAAGGTAGGTTACTCCCTGAAACTGTACTCCACATGGGCTGGGATCCAAACTGTGGTCTCGCTGCACTGGATGTGTCACCGGCACTCCACTGTTTTCAAAAGCACATTGATTGATATGCAGTTCAGGCTACACTTCTCAGATACAACCATTATGGGCTTACAGAGGCTGCATTTACATTTCTGCATTCATCCCCCCTGAAATATGTTGCATCTGCATTCCATTCCGTTGACAAAAGTCTGATGTTTCGGGTTACAACCTTTTGACAGAGATTGCATAGTCAGGAACACCCCAAACTAGTTTAACTGGTTTATGAAAACACCTCAGAATCATAATCAGAACCAGAAAGACCTTTGTTGCCGAGTTGGTTTGTGAGGAATTTGTTCTGGCCCGTTAGTGAAACAATTTATACAAAAGTAATGAAAACAAATTAGTACAGCAGACTGGGCTATACTATGATAACACAATGATAGCCTATTATATGGTTATTATTCTGGCAGTATACAATATCTGTAGTAGATTACTAAATTGTAATTTAACAAAGGGAAAGGCTGCAATGTTTTTCCATGACAATAACACAGAGAATTCGGGATATGTGCATCATTAACAACATGTCATTGTTTGATTTGCTGGTTGAGTGACTGTTTCGCACATTTGTGGCTGAATGTCCGGCTGCATGTTGCAAAAAGCCAAAGCCAGGGGCCCACAGGGTTCTGATGGGTAATGTGTCCAGTGGCCCACAGGGTTCTAATGGGTAAAGTGTCCAGTGGCCCACAGGGTTCTAATGGGTAAAGTGTCCAGTGGCCCACAGGGTTCTGATGGGTAATGTGTCCAGGGGCCCACAGGGTTCTAATGGGTAATGTGTCCATGGGTTCTGGTGGGTAATGTGTCCAGGGGCCCACAGGGTTCTGATGGGTAATGTGTCCAGGGGCCCACGGGGTTCTACTGTGTAATGTGTCCAGTGGCCCACAGGGTTCTAATGGGTAATGTGTCCAGGGGCCCACGGGGTTCTACTGTGTAATGTGTCCAGTGGCCCACAGGGTTCTAATGGGAAAAGTGTCCAGGGTCCCACAGGGTTCTGGTGGGTAATGTGTCCAGGGGCCCACAGGGTTCTAATGGGTAATGTGTCCAGGGGCCCACAGGGTTCTAATGGGTAATGTGTCCAGGGGCCCACAGGGTTCTAATGGGTAATGTGTCCAGGGGCCCACGGGGTTCTGATGGGTAATGTGTCCAGGGGCCCACAGGGTTCTAATGGGTAATGTGTCCAGTGGCCCACAGGGTTCTACTGTGTAATGTGTCCAGTATACCTTCCTCAATTGCTGCATTGTACGATTTGTCCCAGGGTCTGTGCTCGCATTCTTCTTATCTTGCACATCCTCAAAAAGAGGGTGGGAAGGGGGAGGGCGGAGATATCACACCCGGGACAAAGGGAGGCGCACAAACCTCTGTCCAAGTGAAACGAAAGCCAGAAAGTAAATCATGAACTGCCGACAAAAACAATCCAAATTCCCAGCATCCAATAATGTTGACCATGCACCCAATTTCAGGGGAAGTGAAAATGAACCTTAAACCTCAACAGAGTTCCTTGAACAGATTTGTCTTGAAGCTGTTTGGTTGACATTTACAAATCCCCATTACCCATGCCTAATGTGTTTTTTATTCTTCCTGGGTCATTACGTAAGCTATTCGGTAATTGAGTAAACCATCCTGTATATATCCTTGTAAAAGGACATTGTAAACACTAGTCCAGTGCATTTGTCAGTACCCAGCGTCCGATAGTCCAAAGTACCCAGAAATGTTTCCTAATTTGGGATGGAAATATGATGCTGCTTTTAACTGGGATAACCTGATTGCACTTTTCCAGCCAGCCTTAGGGTGTAACCACTTGATTTGAGTTGTTCAATTGTAACCTATCCAGTACTTAAACGACGCTGACATAATCGGTCCACTTTATATCTGATCCTGGAGATGAGAAACGTGTGTGTGTCTCTGCGGTCTGTACATGCTGTTTTGCTCTCCTTTCTTTCTCACCACCAGCTGTTCTTTGATTTTCTATCCCCGTCTATTGTCTAACTGCGGACACACTGCTAGATTTAATCTTATCTTTATCTTTTATCTTTATCTACCAGTCTCTTCGTCTATATCTAGATACCCTGGATCACTTGCTTGGTGGAACTAAAAGTTATCTGAAACTGTCTGTTGTCTTGTGTTAAGTATCATTGCCAGAGGATAACTGAACATTCCAAGGGCTTTTTTACATCACAAGAAACAGAATAAAATGCTGTATAGACTTGTCTTAGTTTGCATAATAATTCTAATTTTTTATCACACGCTGGATTATAGCCTTTAACCGCCTGATAATCTGAGCAACATGCGCGGGCGCTGCACAGCAACTTCATACAGTTCCCACACAATCATATAATAATTAATAATAATTTTCACATGTGCAAAAAACTAAGGGGACTCTACGAAAATGCGCCGCACGCTAACGTAGAAGGGGACCTCTCTGGAGCTATCGCCGTGTGCGAGGTCACACAACAAAATGATCTCCGGTCGTCTTTGATATGTCTCGGAGAATGTAGCGTAATATAAGCGAGCCCCAACTGCCGCTTTAATCCTGTATCTTCCTGAGATCAGAAACCTGTGTGCTCTTGTTCCTCTAAGTTAACGAAACACCTTGGGGTTCCATCAAACCCAGATTGCCGAACGTACGCAGTTGCTCTGTTTCCAAAGGTCTAATTAACTTACATGCTGGTCTTGCAAACTATATTAAAAAGCCTAGAACTATTACCAGGGAGACACAGGATAAATATCGCTCTGGGTATGAATGAATTCTCGCCTTGTTCATTTTTTTTTCGGTTGTACATTTATACGTACGAGATCTCTCTCTATAAAACAGTAATAAAACAAGTCTGCCAATGAAACAACACAGCTGAGTTGCTTTCAATAGATCCAAACATGCTCACACAAATGCACTGACACACACACACACACAAATGCACTGACACACACATACACACACACACCAATCCACAGACATACGCACACAGACATACACACACAGACATTTTCCTGAACCTTAAATCCTGAACCTAACCCAAAGCCTAGCCTGAACAAAACATGAACCCTAAAAGACCCTGAAGTCTAAAGTTAATTCCTAAACACATCCTAAATTCCTGAACTTAACTCTTAACTGTAAACCTAACCTCAAAGGTCAGGACTTGTTCGTCTAGAATGTTGTTTCTGAAGAGTTTAGGAAACAAGACACACACACACACACACACCTGACCTACATAACAACTCAGCCTGTTTACTGATCACACAAATGGGCTAATGGAATGTCTACACTGGGGACATCAGCCATTGTCACAAACACACATTGTGCGTACATGCATGTGTTTGTGTTCTCAGGTTTATTGGTTGTGATTGGGACAGTAGACAAATGACAATCTTGACTTAAGCATTCTTGCAAAACAGTGCTTTGGGTAGCTGTAATGTAGCAGATCTTATTGCTACTGAACTCCTCTGCATCACATCGGCTGCTAACCCATCCTATGTCTATCTACTTGTTGTCTCTCTCCGTCTATATCTCTCCATCCTATGTCTATCTACTTGTTGTCTCTCTCCGTCTATATCTCTCCATCCTATGTCTATCTACTTGTTGTCTCTCTCCGTCTATATCTCTCCATCCTATGTCTATCTACTTGTTGTCTCTCTCCGTCTATATCTCTCCATCCTATGTCTATCTACTTGTTGTCTCTCTCCGTCTATATCTCTCCATCCTATATCTATCTACTTGTTGTCTCTCTCCGTCTATATCTCTCCATCCTATGTCTATCTACTTGTTGTCTCTCTCCGTCTATATCTCTCCATCCTATGTCTATCTACTTGTTGTCTCTCTCCGTCTATATCTCTCCATCCTATGTCTATCTACTTGTTGTCTCTCTCCGTCTATATCTCTCCATCCTATGTCTATCTACTTGTTGTCTCTCTCCGTCTATATCTCTCCATCCTATGTCTATCTACTTGTTGTCTCTCTCCGTCTATATCTCTCCATCCTATATCTATCTACTTGTTGTCTCTCTCCGTCTATATCTCTCCATCCTATGTCTATCTACTTGTTGTCTCTCTCCGTCTATATCTCTCCATCCTATGTCTATCTACTTGTTGTCTATATCTCTCCATCCTATGTCTATCTACTTGTTGTCTCTCTCCGTCTATATCCTATGTCTATCTACTTGTTGTCTCTCTCCGTCTATATCTCTCCATCCTATGTCTATCTACTTGTTGTCTCTCTCCGTCTATATCTCTCCATCCTATGTCTATCTACTTGTTGTCTCTCTCCGTCTATATCTCTCCATCCTATGTCTATCTACTTGTTGTCTCTCTCCGTCTATATCTCTCCATCCTATGTCTATCTACTTGTTGTCTCTCTCCGTCTATATCTCTCCATCCTATGTCTATCTACTTGTTGTCTCTCTCCGTCTATATCTCTCCATCCTATGTCTATCTACTTGTTGTCTCTCTCCGTCTATATCTCTCCATCCTATGTCTATCTACTTGTTGTCTCTCTCCGTCTATATCTCTCCATCCTATGTCTATCTACTTGTTGTCTCTCTCCGTCTATATCTCTCCATCCTATGTCTATCTACTTGTTGTCTCTCTCCGTCTATATCTCTCCATCCTATGTCTATCTACTTGTTGTCTCTCTCCGTCTATATCTCTCCATCCTATGTCTATCTACTTGTTGTCTCTCTCCGTCTATATCTCTCCATCCTATGTCTATCTACTTGTTGTCTCTCTCCGTCTATATCTCTCCATCCTATGTCTATCTACTTGTTGTCTCTCTCCGTCTATATCTCTCCATCCTATGTCTATCTACTTGTTGTCTCTCTCCGTCTATATCTCTCCATCCTATGTCTATCTACTTGTTGTCTCTCTCCGTCTATATCTCTCCATCCTATATCTATCTACTTGTTGTCTCTCTCCGTCTATATCTCTCCATCCTATATCTATCTACTTGTTGTCTCTCTCCGTCTATATCTCTCCATCCTATATCTATCTACTTGTTGTCTCTCTCCGTCTATATCTCTCCATCCTATATCTATCTACTTGTTGTCTCTCTCCGTCTATATCTCTCCATCCATATCTATCTATCTCTCTCCATCTCTCCATCCTATATCTATCTACTTGTTGTCTCTCTCCGTCAATATCTCTCCATCCTATATCTATCTACTTGTTGTCTCTCTCCGTCTATATCTCTCCATCCTATATCTATCTACTTGTTGTCTCTCTCCGTCAATATCTCTCCATCCTATATCTATCTACTTGTTGTCTCTCTCCGTCAATATCTCTCCATCTCTTTATCTCCTTTTGTTTTAGATTGAGTAGAGATCTGTACCGCCTTCCTGATTCCAGGGGGGCAAACCGTTTATGGCTCGGGTGTGAGGGGTCCCTGTTAATGCCAGTATAGGTCGTTGGTAAATGTGGACATCCAGGAATTTGAAGCTGGCCACACATTCCACCGGGGTCTCATCTGTGAGAACTGGGGCATGTATACAGCTATTTGTCTTCCTGTTATCCATAATCAGTTATTTGGTTTCCTTCTCATTGATGGCCAGATTGTTATCTGCGCAACCAAGCCACTAGGTGCTTGACCTTCTCTTTGTAGGCTGCCTTGCCGTGGTCCCTGATCAGACCAACTTCTGTGGTATCATCTTCAAACTTGACAATAGTGTTAGAGCTGTGTAGAGGTACACAGTAGTGGGTGAAGAGGGAGTACAATAGTGGGCTAAGCACACAGCCCTGTGGGACACCGGTGTTCATGGTCAGGGTGGAGGAGGTGAGGATTTGCTCTGCCCCCACTTACTCTAACTCTCTTTATCTTCTTTTCTATTGCTCTGCCCACAATATCTCTCAATCCCTTTATCTTCTTATCCCACTTTCTCTCACTCTATCTTCTTTTCCTTTAGCTCCCTCCCCACTTTCTCTCACTCTCTTTATCTTTTGCTCTGTCCCCACTTTCTCTCGCTCTCTTTATTTTTTTATATTTTGCTCTGTCCTACACTTTCTCAGCCCATCCATCTCACCCTATTCTCTCTACACTCTGTCCCACCATCACCCACACTCTCCATCGCTCCCTCCCTCCATTTTACACTCATTTTGCTTTCCAGTGGAGAAGAACTCCTGGAGATTCTCCTGCGGTTACTGTAGTTTCTCTGTCCCTTCCTGAGGAAAGGGCATTTGGTTACTCTCTCTGCCAGTCTCTTTCCCTCTTCTGCTCTCACTAATTCTCTCTTTCTCATCTCTGTCTTATCACCCACACCATCCTGGTATGATTTTCTTATTTCTGGCTGGAACGGCAAGAAGTGTGTGTGAGTTAACGTACACTATCATTTTTCGTTAGTGTGTGTTTCGGGGTGTGGGTGTGTGTGGTTGTGTGTGTTTCAGTGTGTGTAAGTGTGTGTGAGAGTGTGTGTGTGTGAGTGTGTGTGAGTGCGTGAGTGTGAGTGTGTGAGTGAGCGTGAGTGTGGGTGTGTGTGGGTGTGTGTGAGTGAGTGTGTGTGAGTGAGTGTGTGAGTGTGTGTGTGTGTGAGTGTGTGTGTGAGTGTAAGTGAGTGTGTGTGTGAGTGTGAGGGGGTGTGAGTGAGTGAGTGTGTGTGAGTGTGTGTGTGAGTGTGTGTGAGTGTGGGTGTGTGTGTGTGAGTGTGTGTGAGTGTGTGTGTGTGTGAGTGTGTGTGTGTGTGTGTGCTCGGCAGATCCTTGTTCTGCTGACTGCAAAAGCTCTACCTGGCAGGGTATGTCAGTGCGTCAGCATCAGGGAATGAAGAAAAAAACTGAGGATCAATCAGAGTGACTGCAGAAGAAGCTATACACTGCTTACACAAACAGTTCACACACACACACACACATATACGGATATAGCTCACACACACACGCTGCTTCTCATGGCTCTGCATACACACTTTTTTGGAAGTCGGAGAAGGAATGTGTGGGTTTACTCTTTATGAAATGGTGAGTTCTTTATTCTCTATGTTCTGGGATGTTGGAGCGTGTTTGAGTTGTTGTGTTTGTGTGTTTGAGTGTTTGTCTGTTTGTGTGTTTCTGTCCTTTTGTGTGAGGACAGAGCTGAGGAGGTATAATGTGTAAGGGGCGTATGCTTGGTGAACTTTCACCTCTAGCTGGTTCCTTGGGATGCAGTATGACTGTGTGTGTGTGTGTGTGTGTGTGTGTGTGTGTAGTAATGTAGCAAGCACTGGCTCTTCCAGAGATTCCCTGTGGATATAGCTCCGTGGTTTGGCAGCGCACTGTGGACTTGATAAGCGATGTGAGATCGTTTTCCATGTTCACGGTTATCATGATAACGAAATGTGAGTACAATGTGTAGTAAAGCTGGTGACTGAGATGAGTGAAACTGACAGGATGATGTTTTTCATGAGAATGATATGACATGAAGTACATGTACTGCAATAAGAATATAAAGCTCTTTTTACTCATGCCGAGCTACACATGTTTCAGACAATGCTTTACATATTGTTACGTAGTATGTGTGTATTTGTATGTGTGTATATATATGTGTGTGTGTGTATTTGTGTGTGTGTGTGTGTATGTGCGTGTTTGTGCGTGTATTTATGTGTGTGTGTGTGTGTGTGTGGGTGTGTGTGTGTGGTTGTGTGTGTGTATTTATGTGTGTGGTTGTGTGTGTGTGTGGTTGTGTGTGTATTTATGTGTGTGGACGGGGTTGCTGTGACAAGGACACAGAGTGCTGCATTCCTATTGCAATTAGACCGCTCCAGAGGGAACTTACAGCATTGCAGATGGTTTGCACAATGTGTCCAGGGCTTCCCTCAGGTCTCTCTCACACACACACACACACACACACACACACACACACACATATACATATATAGTTTTTGGGGGCAGGTATTTTGTATATTAGGATTTTCTGACCCTCTAACTCTCCTTGTCTTTCTCCCTGTCCATCCCCCCACACATTTTTCCCGGTCTCCCATCCCCCCACACCTTTCTCCCTGTCTCTCCTCCCCTCACACCTGTCTCTCCTCCCCTCACACCTGTCTCTCCTCCCCTCGCACCTGTCTCTCCTCCCCTCGCACCTGTCTCTCCTCCCCTCACACCTGTCTCTCCTCACTTCACACCTGTCTCTCCTCCCCTCACACCTGTCTCTCCTCCCCTCACACCTGTCTCTCCTCCCCACACACCTGTCTCTCCTCCCCTCACACCTGTCTCTCCTCCCCTCACACCTGTCTCTCCTCCCCTCACACCTGTCTCTCCTCCCCACACACCTGTCTCTCCTCCCCTCACACCTGTCTCTCCTCCCCTCACACCTGTCTCTCCTCCCCTCACACCTGTCTCTCCTCCCCTTCACACCTGTCTCTCCTCCCCTCACACCTGTCTCTCCTCCCCACACACCTGTCTCTCCTCCCCTCACACCTATCTCTCCTCCCCTCACACCTGTCTCTCCTCCCCACACACCTGTCTCTCCTCCCCACACACCTGTCTCTCCTCCCCTCACACCTGTCTCTCCTCCCCACACACCTGTCTCTCCTCCCCACACACCTTTCTGCATTCCTGTTTCTCTCTGTCTCTGCAGTGAAGCAGACACCCGCTGTAGTGATTGAAGATGCTACCTGTGTTAATCTGGACCCTTGTCTCTCTGAGCTTGGCGGATAACCTGGACACAGCATACCCTGAACTGGAGCACTACAGGACCATCTACGTACAAGGTAGACACCAGTGTGTGTGTGTGTGTGTGTGTGTGTGTGTGTGTGTGTGTGTGTGTGTGTGTTTGTGTGTGTGTGTCTGTTTGTGTCTGTTTGTGTGTGTGTGTGTGTATCTGTGTGTGTATTTGTGTCTGTGTGTGTGTGTCTCACTCTGTGTGTATCCTCATTCACTGTCAAATGAGAGAAGCAGATTGCTGGGCAGATACTGCATGTCAGTATCGGCGTCATGTTTAGAAAGCAGATGCTCTATATGTGTATTGGCCACTGTAATCTATTTGCACTGACTATATAAAGCTGGCTGGATGAGACCCTGTGGAACACTACACAGCAGTATGCTCAGGTTCTCCAGATTAGGCAGAATACCAGCAGTATGCACCGGTTCTCCAGATGAGGCAGAATACCAGCAGAATGCTCTGGTTCTCCAGATTAGGCAGAATACCAGCAGTATTGTCTGGTTCTCCACATGAGGCAGAATACCAGCAGTATTCTCTGGTTCTGCAGATTAGGCAGAATACCAGCAGTATACTCTGGTTCTCCAGATTATGCAGAATACCTGCAGCATGCTCTGGTTCTCCAGATTAGGCAGAATACCAGCAGTATGATCAGGTTCTCCAGATTAGGCAGAATACCAGCAGTATGCTCTGGTTCTCCAGATGAGGCAGAATATCAGCAGTATGCTCAGGTTCTCAAGATTAGGCAGAATACCAGCAGTATGCTCAGGTTCTCCAGATGAGGCAGAATACCAGCAGTATGCTCAGGTTCTCAAGATTAGGCAGAATACCAGCAGTATAATCTGGTTCTCCAGATTAGGCAGAATACCAGCAGTATGCTCTGGTTCTCCAGATTAGGCAGAATACCAGCAGCATGCTCAGGTCATTAAGATTAGGCAGAATACCAGCAGTATGCTCAGGTTCTCAAGATTAGGCAGAGTACCAGCAGAATGCTCTGGTTCTCTATAAAAGGCAGATTTATCTGGGTGTGGTAAGCAGTTCTTTCAAACTTTTGAGTAGAAATGATCTTCTGCATTGATTGCAGTTTCAGGAGGCAGATTCACTGACTTGGCTGGAGATGGGACGTTCTAACTAACAAGTAAACCCAACAGCACTGCCTAGTGGCCAGTTAAATGAATAACTGTAATGTTTACATAAATGACCTGGAAGTTCTAAAGACTTCACGGCCAGGTTCTAAAGACCTGAAAAGGTTCTAAAGACCTGTTGAACCTTGATGTGAAATGTACACAGTTATAAACTGAGATGTAATGTTTGAAATGTACATGATGCCAGTAAACAGGTTGCTATGAATATAAAATGCATGTATTTTATTATTTCTTCTTTTTCTCTTGGTATAGCTCTTTGAATTGCTTCTATTTATGAAGTGTGCTATTTAAATAAACATGTTTGCTTGCTTAAAAAGCAGCCTGTCTGAGCAGGAAATTCCACTTTGTGACTCCAGGTGTACTGTTTGACTTATCAATTTGCATTACATTAGTTATAGAGAAGTACATGGAGATCAACCACAGGATGTGGTCATGGATGAGGTCAGAGACGAGGTAGTGGTCACGCTTGATTAGAGAAAACCCTGGAACAATCATATGTTTTAATTGGAAAGGGTTGAGCGTTCAGAGTGATTTGGCCTGATACCTGGTGTCAGCTAAGTTGTGGAAACGACTTAACTGTTGGTTTTTGTTGGTTACTGCCTCATTATGGATGTGTGTGCAGCACGCGTTGAAATTATTCCTTCTCAGAATGTTGTTGCATGCTTGACATGAGATATACTCTCGCCTGCCAATTCTTTCCCTCAATCTGCTCCCAGCCATTTACAAACATCAAAATATTCAAATCATTTTCTCAGAGATGCCAGATGTTTTGAAAGCAGATAAGTATTTATCGGGCTGTGTGCTCGGCCAACCTAATGCACTGTTCACTGTCATTACAAAAACATTAAAGACCACTTAGCACGATAATGTTAAAACAATTGTCCAACATGTTTGTGACAGGACTAAACAGCCGAGCGTTTGCGCTTCACTTGGGATAAACCAAGATTGGAACTACTGGGTTAATGAGACAGGCTTTGTAACCATGCCCAGTTTTAATGTGATAAACAGGCTGAATAGCATTCTGAGACAATAAATATGTGTCCATAAAATACAGAGTTGTTATTGTTGTTGTTGAGGACACCTCTGTAAATAATAGTACAACCCCTCCACCTATTCCAGAGAATGGCCCTCGGCTCTCAGTGGTAACAGAGCAGTCCAAAGTCGTGTCCAGGAGGGGGGGTAACGCCACACTGCCCTGTAAGTTCCACCGAGACGAGTTTCCCTCAAACCCCAAACTGAGGATCAAATGGACCAAGCTGACCTCTGATTATCTCAAAGAGGTGGGTTTCTACGACAACCACAGTCCTAAACAAGCCATGGGAACGCTCTGTTTAATTTCTGTCTAAGTTAGATATAGTGTTTTGAGAGGTGACACACTGTGTGAAGTGCCTTTGTAATAGAAGAGAAAGTGTCCACTCCACTGAAGACTTCACTCACAAATTCTTTTCGCTCTCTTTTCAGGTGGATGTCTTCGTTGCCATGGGTTTCCATAAGCGTAGCTACGGACGTTTCCATGGACGCGTCTATCTTCAGAATTCTGCTCCGAATGATGCGTCCCTGGTCATCACAGAGCTCACACTGGAGGATTATGGGAGATATAAGTGTGAGGTCATCGATGCCCTGGAAGATGGGACAGGCATAGTAACTCTCGACC
This sequence comes from Dallia pectoralis, assembly GCA_029465975.1. Taxonomy (NCBI): domain Eukaryota; kingdom Metazoa; phylum Chordata; class Actinopteri; order Esociformes; family Umbridae; genus Dallia; species Dallia pectoralis. The sequence continues at coordinate 8,648,245 of CM055758.1, forward strand.
TGCAAGGTAACACACAGACGTTTAAACACATACAAACACTGTTCTGTGGTGTGTGTGTGTGAAATGTTGGTAAGACACAGTCAGACACTTTCTCCTCTATGACAAAGGCACTTCACAGTGTGTCACCTCTCACCACCCTCTTCTCCCCTCTCCCCTCGCCCTCTTTCTCCCCTCTCCCCCACCACCTCCTCCCACTTCTCCTCCTTCACAACTCCAGGTATCGTCTACCCCTACTTCCCGCGGCTGGGTCGCTACAACTTCAACTTCTTCGACGCTGAGCGGGCGTGTCACGAGCAGGACTCGGTCGTGGCGTCATTCGACCAGCTGTACGAGGCGTGGCGCGGCGGTCTGGACTGGTGCAACGCCGGCTGGCTCAGTGATGGGTCGGTCCAGTACCCCATTACCACTCCCAGGGAGCCGTGCGGAGGAAAGAACACGGTGCCGGGGGTCCGAAACTACGGCCTGAGAGACAAGGAGAAGAACCGCTACGACGTGTTCTGCTTCACCTCCAACTACAGAGGTAAGGAGAGGGAGGGAATAAAACGAGGGAGTGTGTATGGTGTGTGTCACGTCACGTTTAAAACCGGTCCTTCTGTCTCAGGGCGGTTCTACTACCTGATCCACCCCTCCAAGCTGACGTACGACGAGGCCATCGCTGCTTGTCAGAAGGACGGCGCTCAGATTGCCAAAGTGGGTCAGATGTACGCCGCCTGGAAGCTATTGGGCTACGACCGCTGTGACGCCGGCTGGTTGGCTGACGGGAGTGTACGCTACCCTATCTCCCGCCCCCGCAGGCGTTGTAGCCCGACAGAAGCCGCCGTGAGGTTCAACGGTTTTCCGGACAAGAAGCACAAGCTGTACGGAGTCTATTGCTTCAAGGGCCACAACTGAGGGTCCCCAATACGCTCACACACACACACACACACTCTAGACAAGCTATATTTACGGACAGGTAGGAGAGGGCTGTTGATAGAAGAGAAAGAGGTTACGTGGGGGAAGTTACTGCTACGAAACAAACACAACTGTGACGCTTTCTTTTCAAATACTGTCAAACGAGATGGTTTGAAAGTCATTTACACGACCAGTTAATATTTCTTTTTCTCATCTGGGGCCTGATATTGTACAGGAATAGTTTACACATATTTAAGGTTCATGTTATTTAATATGTTATTTCTATACAGGAATACTAGGGGAAGTGGCTATATGGAATGGGGGGGGGGGTACTGATAATACACAGAATGTCCCAGTGTCCTACCGTGAATCGGTTCAGGACGGGACAGGGCGTGCCATAGCTTAAAGGACGTGCTTGGGCTGAGAATATACGGACCACAGCTTCCTATAATGTTTCCTTTGGGCACTTAACCTTCTCGGCCAAATACACCCGTGACAACAAACGAGCGAAGATATTCACATGAAAACAAAAAGCAAAGATGGCATCGATCAGGCCAGTTGTATAGTTATGTTTAAAAATGCAACTATAGCACAATGTAAATCCCGTCTGCCGTCCATCTTTGCAGGGTGCTATGATAGTGCACGTCGTTATCATTAGTAATAGTTTCTTTTGTCAACGTGCGCGGACCAAACGTTAGTCGTATCATAGAAACGGATGAAAATGACACGCCAACCATTTGCATCGTTTAGGTTTTTAACTACAAATGTGAGCGTCTAGAATTGTACTTCTGTTCGTTGATGTCTTTTGATATATACTTATTTACATTCTGTTTTTTTCTCTGCTACGCTGTCCTGGCTTTTTTTGCTCAGTAACAGAACTAACTAACCCCAGAAACCAAAAAAGAAAAGAAAACCAACATATGTTGCATTGAACTCTGTGTTTATGTCAAATGTAGTCATCTAAAAGGGAAAAGGTTAGGCGTATTTAGCCCTAAGCAGCAACACAAAATGCCTGGCAACACAGAACCATGTCACTGATCGGATACTGTGGTGACATGAAGACCTACATATCACCTGTAGCTTGGACAGTATTTGTAGTGCCTCTATGTCTGGCTTAGCCTCTGGAGTGTAGAAACACAAGGCATGCGTCTGAGCTTTTATTCTCAGAAGCTTGAAAACAACACTCGCGGTGTGTGTTTTCCAATTTATTCAAAACAAAAAAGCTATTTTTGATACAACTAGTTTCTTAGTGAATCACTAGACCTGCTGGAGCAGCGGCAGGCTGTTAGCTTGCGAACAAATGCAAAGGTAGTCTGCATGGGTTAGTTCGCTCTGGCGTATCAATCTGCATGAACCCAGTGCCTGCCATACCCTCACCCACCACTAGGTGTGCAGCCCACTTTAGAGTAGCCCAGTGAATTGGCCAGGAAGTCACGCAATTTAAAACACAGTTGGTTCCTGCAGGTACAGTGGGCGATAAGAGACTGCCATATAAGAACACACTGTGAGAGGATGTACACTAGCACATTCGTTTACAGCACTCAAGTCCAGCTGGCTCAAAGAGAGCATTAGGTCAGCACTGGAGTGTTAGCTTAGCGATAAGTGGCTAGGCCTAACATAGCTTATTGTTGTGTTAGCGATTCTTGGCTCTGCAGAGTCCTATCATAACCATTGCTCTAGTGAGGACAATAATGGCAGTGGAACGCGGAAACAAAAAAGGTCCTCACAAAAACCCGCTGGACAGACACCAGTTTGAAATTAGTCTCAGAAATTGTGTTACTTAGGAAACACACGTATGTTCTAATTATTTCCCTTGCCAAGCAAAGCACAGTGGTGAACATTTCAAAACAGCATTGATGAATACGAGAAAGAGAGCTGCCAGAGAACGTAACAAATCTCTCAGACGGCACAGTTAATGCTTCTCGTCATTTGTAGTCACCTGTGAGTCTTTTCTAACAAGATGGTTCCAGCACTGTGTATGACTTACACATATGTCAAGAAGGAACCATGTGATGCATCAAATAATACAAAAATATGACTACATAGTTACACAACCAGGTAACCATTTCCTCCCTGTACTGTTTTGTGTACACCCTATATAACTCGGTCACTGCTTCTTTTTACAAATTGAAGAATACAATTCGGTCCCTAAGTGAAGACGAAAATAAAACAATGAAATGATAACACTTTTCGCGTTTGCTTCTTATTCTCCCATGAAAATGATGTGAATACCAGGTATACCAGCTGTGTGTGTGTTTGTCACCGGGGAGTAATGTGTAACTGAGCCTGGACATGTATCGGCCCAGAGAACAGTGCCGATTTGGGACTGGAACGCTCCACTGTGACTGCCAGGTGGAAATACCAAGGTCTTAAGTAATTCGCAGACACACACACACACACTCGCACGCGAAACCTCAGTAATGTACATGTTTCCACAGGGAGGGGATGTCTAAAGAAATTTCTTCTTTCCATTTTGGGGCATTTCAGAAGTACATAGACGTCTTTTTATAGAATCGCTTTTAGTTGATTTTGTAACTGAAAAATGTTCTAAGTCGAAAGCAGCAGTTTGTTAAACAAGTTGAATGACGGCATGTGAGTGAGACTGGTGTTAGTTTAATGTTTTAATGGTGGTTTCCAGAACTGACGTGAGACAGAAAGAAAAGACACACTCATTCACTTCAATAATATTATGTATTTGTACATTGTTTGAGAGGACAGGATACATGATCACACAGATCTCCATAAGATGTTAGTCTGTTTTCTAAAACACTGTCTCCCTCTGCTGGTAGTCAGTGGTTATTGACCGATAATGACAGAAATATTTGAAAGAATTAATAAATATTTGATAGTGTGACCCGCTACTTCATTGATTATATCTGGCACCAAGACATTAGCGGCAGATCCTTCAAGTCCTGTTAGTTGTGCGCAGGAGCCATTCTGGATCGGACTTGTTGGTTTAGCACAAACCACAGATGCTTACCCGGATTAAGATCTGGGGAATCTGGATGCCAGGGCAACATCGTGTCCTCTTCATCATGTTCCTCAAACTATTCCTGAACAATGTGTGCAGTGTGGCAGGGCGCATCATCCTGGTGAGAGGTCACTGCTATCAGGGAATACCTTTGCCATGAAGGAGGGTACCTGGTCTGGAACAATGTTTAGGTAGGTGGCACGTGTCAAACTGACGTCCACATGAATGCCCGGACCCAGTGCTTCCCAGCGGAACACTGCCCAAAACATCACACTGCCTCCATTGGCTCGTCGTCCTCCCATGGCGCGTTTTGGTGACATCACTTCCCCAGTTATATGGCGCAGTGGCGCACACATACACGGCCAACCATTGGACCAGAGACTTTCTGTCATGGCACCAGGTCCACTCTGTCCCAGATGCTGCACAGCTCAACACTTCCCAGAGTGCAATGCATTGTGTGTTATGACACATTCCTCCCGTAAGCGTCATTTGCATTTGTTTGCGTGTTGCGCCCCACTAGACCCGTGGGTTCGGTCCAGAAGGGATAGCCTCCGGTACCCTCACACATTGGTGAGCCTCGGGCGCCAAACACACTAGTGTCACCGGTTGGGCATTTGTCTCTTTTCAGATCACTGTTGGCAGGTACTTACAGCAGCTGACCGGGAGCGGCCCACATGCCTAGACGTTTCAGAAACGCCCCGACTCAATTGTCCGACCGTAACCATATGGTCCCATCAAATGCACTTATCTCTAGACTCCTGCCCTATTCTCTTGAATCCATCGAGTCGACTGCGAAACCCGATTGTTCGCCTACCAACTAATCTACAGCGATCATGACAACGGACGACCGATAATTATTGAGCAACCTCAGAATGGTCATGATGTTTTGGCGTGTCGGGGTGTTTTAATACATGCATTCCATATATTCTGTATTGAGATATGAAGTGGGAATGTTGATATGTTTTAAAATCATTCTCTTTTATTGTACAGACAGTAGAAATTGAGAACAGGACAGTATTAGTGAGTCTTTAAGGACATAGACAACATAAATGGAAATACACAAAATATTCTCTGGTAAATTACATTCCCTTTGTACCCCGGATACAGTAACCCCAACAGACTCTGGGGTAATAACATTATTTAAATGATACCTACATTATTTGATACAAACACATACATTGCGAGAAAATTATGAATAAAAAGCAGAAAACAAAGACGAAAAATATGTTAAAAAATCCTCTCAAGAAGGAACAAAAGATAATAACTGAGTGATATACACTTTCAACCATTTTACCCAATTGCCCCCAGGGTCAAATAAGTCATTTGACATAATGAATAACAGGTCAGAGTTCAAGTTTCTTCTTCGGTTCTTCAGGGTGGATCTGTAGAGGGTGATTTGGGTCGATTCTCAGGTACAAGTAAAACGTGTGCACAGTTAAAGCTCAGATATCTAGATTGTATGACTTTCATAAACAGGAGCAACTGCTCAGAATAATGCATCTTACGACAAGGCAGATTTCTGTAAACAGCGAAAGTTGTCATTAAGTTCAATCACTTCAGTTAACATGGCACTAAAACGGCATCACAGTCCATTTGTAGGTGACAAATATGTAATAAATTAAGGGGATATGGCTAGAGCCTTCATACTCTATAATATGAGTCCCAACAAGGGACACAGAACAGGCCAAAACACACACATTCATTAGACTTGATCCTTTCATTATCACTGTGTATGTATTAAAAATAACGACATGCATTAAATTGGTTAAACAGAAGAAAGCCGCTCCCTTTTAAAACAATTGTTTTCCAGTGAAGGCATCAGTGATCCTCTTCTCATATGCTGGACGACCACTGACCAGGACCACTGGCCAGGACCACTGACGAGGTTGCGTAACACTAGATAGTTTTTATACATTCGTCTCAACATCTCCTCTACTTAAATTAACTGATAGAGTTCCCACCTCATCGGTTAAATGCACCATAACTTATCAGTTACTTGTCACTTGCATTGATATCAATACATAGTGACTTTTAGTGGATTTTGTTGTATTAAAAATGTAGACAGAAGACGTGGCTGTTTTGTTCTTGCATGACTTCACATGACATTATGTGAACAATAACAAATCAATTATATTCAAGAAAACAAATGTTCTGCAAAAAACCCACAGATTAACTAAACATTTGCTGATGTTATTATGGTAATACAAATTATTCCACGTAATAAATTGGTACTTCCATTGGAATACTTATAAACCTGTTACCACTTAACACAATGTTTTGGTGGTTAGCTTGAAATATATATTTGACATTCATTTCCAATGGATCAAATCTTATGAAAAGAATACAAGGTACTTTGAAAAATTGATTTCAGATGGGTTTTTCTAGAGCTGAAATGGTTAAGGTCTGATGTACAAACAGACGTTGTTTTTGGTACTCATTCAGGCACTGTGTCTCAACACTTGATTTGGGAAATATTTCACAAAGCAATATCAAGATCAAGTTAGCCAGCTAACTTTAATAAATATCTGTAAAAACGTTCCTTGTTTAATTTGAAACTGACTAAATATTATGTGTAACAATGTTTGATTCGTCCTTATAAATTAGAAAAGGGTTTAATCAATTAGCTCTCTGATTCTGATTATGCATTGTGAAATACCTCTATGGCTGTATATGGGTGTGGTCCAAGCTAGCATCTCAGATCTGATATGACTTAAGTTGCTCACTAATGGTGCGAAATGATGGTGCTTACACAAAAATACTCAGATTATCCAGAAATCTTGGATGAAAAAATTCAGGGGCAGGGGCTCTGCAGGAATTTGAGAATATATCAATTCGGATTTCTAGAGAACCTGGGAATGTTGGCATTGTTAGTCTATTAGCATATGATGCTATTAGCATATTAGCCTATTAGCCTATTAAAATGTTACAACCTCATTCGTACTTTCAGACTGACCGGAAATGTGATTAGTGCAAATGTCTCTTCTCTCTCTGATGCTGTATGTCATGGTTGTCATGAGGTTGTTGGCTGAGCCTCTTCTTGTCCTCACGGTTATATTGTTGGCTCTGATAGTTTTCCTCAATTTGGTTTTCATGATTGTTGCGATTGTTGTTTGGATTCTGGCCATGTTTGTGATTGATTTGTGAACGGATGTGTTGCTTGAAAGCAAGAGACTTCTGGTATGTAGCGGCTGAAAAAAAACAAAATAAATATATTACTACTAATGTTGGACGGAATCATGCCCTGATTGGCTGGTAGGCGTTCATCAGATCAGTAGTCATAGACACATGGAAGTGGGTGATACTCACGACTCATGCAGGAAATCTTGGGTCTGTCCCATTGACCGTTGTCACGACAACGAATGGTCGGGACGTGCTTCTGGATGAAGCCGTTGTTACAGTGGTACCGAACCAGAGCGCCGATCTCATAGCGAGGTTTCATCGAACCGAACGCCCGAGCACTCTCCACTACTGGAGGCTGGTCGCAAGCCACTAGGGAGAGAACCGGGGTTAGTTGTGTTGCGCGTGAGTGCGCGTGTGTGCGTGCATGTGTGTGTGTGTGTGTGTGTGTGTGTGCGAATGTGTGTGATAGAGATCTGTTACCTGTGCCTTTCTTGCAGGTGAAGGTCAGGTGGTAATTGCAGGGTACATCGTTCCACTGTCCTCCTGCGTGCCAAATCATCACCACACAGTCCTCTTCGGACTGGAAGAAACTGTCTGGCTGGTTGGGGCGCCAGTGCTCATATTGCTACAATCACACAATGACACCTTCGTCACTAAAGTGCATAACTCTTCACTGACGTCACATTCGCTAACACCTCAATGTTAATGTTTTTTAATGTTTTTCTTTGTGCTGTCAGAAAGTACAAGGTGTAGTCTCCTGATGACAGATTGGTGCGATACACAAGCTGGCCACCGGGAGGGCGCTATAATGCTCATGAGTTGCGTCACCCCCCGGCCCTGAAAGACCCGTCAACTCTCATTGTCTGTGCCCGAACCTTACTATATGCATTTTGTCTCACTCTAACTGATCTGAAAGGTATCAGTCAGAAATGAGAATGTATGATAACTCGAACAGACACAACAACAGATACCCCATACGTCAGTTAACAGCCGAGCTGTATAACACCCGTATCAATAACACCCGTATAAATAACTCCCGTATCAATAACACCCGTATGAATAACACCCATATTAATAACACCCGTATCAATAACACCCGTATCAATAACACCCGTATCAATAACACCCATATCAATAACACCCGTATCAATAACACCCGTATAAATAACTCCCGTATCAATAACACCCGTATGAATAACACCCATATTAATAACACCCGTATCAATAACACCCGTATCAATAACACCCGTATCAATAACACCCATATCAATAACACCCATATCAATAACACCCGTATAAATAACACCCATATTAATAACACCCGTATAAATAACTCCCGTATCAATAACACCCATATTAATAACACCCATATTAATAACACCCGTATGAATAACACCCATATTAATAACACCCGTATCAATAACACCCGTATCAATAACACCCATATCAATAACACCCATATCAATAACACCCATATCAACACCCTCTTCCTCATTCTCTCTTGTCATACCAGGATGTTGCCGTCTGTCCAGCGGAAGTCTCTCTCGAACATCTTGTCGTTCAGCCCGATCCACTGGTAGTCGTGGCCCAGACCTGGAGGTTTCAAACAACATTTGGGCTTGATTCTCTGCCGCTCTACAGCAGGAAATCACGAATTGATTTCAGGACGTGTGAAACCCAGAGCTTCCTGTTCCCAAATCCTGCTTTTTGAGCCCCAAAACACTGCCAACATCTCACACCTCCCCCCCCTTTCTCTAGTCCATGTTCCTTCCTTACTTTCACTGCTCCCCTGTCTGCTGCAATAAAGCGGTCGTCAGACTGTGGCTGTGAGACTGTTTGTACCAGTTTCCTACCTTTTCAGGACCGAAATATACCACCAATGTCCTGACATTATCTGAAAACAGGAAACATGCTGTCCTGACAAGTCCTGACATTTCAAAAGGCTTTTGTCGGCACAGGGGTTGTCTTTTTATGGTGAGGGTTAAGCTTTTGGGTTAGGTTTAGGGTTCAGGAAAATGACGTGCTGTGTGTGTGTGTGTGTGTGTGTGTGTGTGTGAGAACAACACAGACCAGAACACAGGGGCTAATACTGTACATAAATAAGGAGCACTAGGCATGCAGCCATCTCCTTTACAACATCACCACCCGACCCCCTTTAACTGTGAACAGGCCTCAATAAACCGCTCAGAGAGTGACTCATGTTTTCACCCGAGACACACAAGCTAACAGTTGCACGAGCCACGTATTTAGAGTATCTCGGACATGTCGGTGTGCAGACTCAATAAAACACGCAAACCTCAATTCTGACCTCACCCTGGCCTAGTCTGGTGACCAATGACGACGCACGGGAGGCGGGACTTACGGTTGACGTACAGCTGCTCCTCCTGTGACAGGACACTGGCGAGGTGGGCGCCTTGGAGACGACACTCCCTCTCCGCGGCGTCCCACGTCCGACGGTGGGTGACGTACTTATAACAATGGCTCTGGAACTTCTGCCAGCCAAATTGACACACCTCAGTGTCTACGGAGAACGGACGGAATGACAGGAATTGGTAAACAGCCTCATTTATGGTTTAAAACAACGTGCATAAATGTGGTGACGAGAGAAAGCAACAGAGGGAAATAACGCGAGAAAGCATAGCGGGAGAGTTAGAGAGAGAGAAATGAAGAGTGGCGTGCAAGAGCTCCAGCTGGTTCAGAAAGACGCATGATTGAATGAGCTCACAGACTCACAGACGTGCAGGAGTTCCCCTGTTCGCTTGGCCAAATACGCAGACACACAGACACACACACAAACACACACTGGTTCCCTCTTACGCATGCAGACACATTAATCTCTAAAGTACACTCGATAGATAAGTACGGAAGAGCAAGTCGGTTCTGAAAAGGGACTGTAGCTCCGTTACTTGACGGTGCACAATGACCGAGCCTTCTGCGGGTTTACATGAGACGGCTGCTATGATCACGTGACCTCGTCTCAGAGATCTAAAAAGGACAGGTCATTCTGTGTGTCACTACTCTGGAACAGTAAAAAAAAAATCTATATGATCCGTTGGCACAGTTTGGAGACGAGACGTCTGCAGGAACTTCTCTGTTTTTTATGTTCGTTTCCCGTCTTGTTGCTGTGTTTGTAGGTAGGGAACTGGACGCCACTGAATGAACGGGTCTTTGTTAAACCCTTCCTTCGGATTGATTAGAACGCCTCTAGACTGTTGAGGCATCCAAAAACCTGGCCAAAATTGTCCTGACAACAAGGGCACACAGTTTACCGGCAGCTCTGTGATGGTAACAGAGCCACGCCAGTTGTTTGTGCACCATCTGCTGCGTTGATTAAGGTCACCGCGGCGTTGACTTGACTTGTAATAGGCGAATAGATACTGGTTCTTTTTCCTCTCCTTTGGCACATTGCAAACGGAAAACAGCTGCGGTTTTCCAGGTCTTGTCTGTTTGTTGGGATTATATTTGTGTGTACTGTATAAACCGTCAGGACACACACGTCATTTTATGTTAGTTTGTATACCTGTATGTCTAGCTCATGTGTGTGTGTGTGTTGTACAAAATGTGTGTTTGCACACGGGCAAGTGTGCGTGTCTGATTTTCTGAGAAGTCTCGACGTACATTTAGAAGAAAGGTATCGAGGAACCGACGCCCAGTGTTAAGGGATTTCCAGAGACATGACTCAGTGTGTGGGTGTGAGCGTGTGTGTGTGTGTGTGTGTGTGTGTGTGTGTGTGAGCGTGTGTGTGTGAGTCTGACAAAACCACAGTAGTCCCCATTAAACAATAGCTTTCTCAGCCTGATCCAGAGAATGGACTCTACTGGCAGTTCACCTAACGTTTCTCACTAATTGGTGGCTGTAATGGCACTAACGCAGCAGTGCATGTGTGTGTGTGTGTGTGTGTGTACCTTGTTCGCAGAGCTCTCCTGCATAGCTGGGCAGACACAGACATGTGAAGGAGCCGATTCCATCCATACAAGTGGCTCCGTTATGACATGGGTTGGACTGGCACTCATCAACATCTGCGCAAATAACAACAGTTAGAATATTCATGTGTGTGTGTGTTTGTGTGTGTGTGTGTGTGTGTGTGTACCTGTCTGGCACCGTTGTCCCGTGTACCCAGGTGGACACACACAGATGCTTGCACTGCCCTTCCGGTAGCAGGAGGCTCCATTCAGACACACATTCACTGTGCACATCTGGAGACCTGACACACACAAACACACACACACACACACACACACACGCACACACACACGTTGTCATAATTCTCAGGATGAAGATAATTTTCTTCCTTCTAATCAATATTCAACAACCATTCTTACACTTGTTGAGAGACTTTGGTGAGGCTGTGATGTTTCCACTCACCAGTCACATCTAAGGTCTGGACCTCCAGGAAGTTGTCGAGATCTGGAAGAGGCTGATATGTGCTCTGGGGCTCCTCTGGGACATGGGGGCTGGACTCCAGCAGAGGAGGATCTATAAACTCCTCCTCCTCCTCAGGCAGAACAGTCGGGGCTGTCAGGGCCCAATCAGGTATGGGCCGGGAGGGGCGGGCAGGAGGTGGAGTGGAGGGGTGGTCAGAAGATGGAGTGGAGGGGTGGTCAGGAGATGGAGTGGAGGTGTGGTCAGGAGATGGAGCGGGGGTTGGCAGGAGATGGAGTGGAGGGGTGGTCAGGAGATGGAGCGGAGGGGTGGGCAGGAGATGGAGTGGAGGTGTGGTCTGGAGATGGAGTGGAGGTGTTGTCAGGAGATGGAGTGGAGGGGTAGTCAGGAGATGGAGTGGAGGTGTGGTCAGGAGATGGAGTGGAGGTGTGGTCAGGAGATGGAGTGGAGGTGTTGTCAGGAGATGGAGTGGAGGGGTGGTCAGGAGATGGAGTGGAGGGGTGGTCAGGAGATGGAGTGGAGGTGTGGTCAGGAGATGGAGTGGAGGTGTGGTCAGGAGATGGAGTGGAGGGGTGGTCAGGAGATGGAGTGGAGGTGTGGTCAGGAGATGGAGTGGAGGTGTGGTCACGAGATGGAGTGGAGGTGTTGTCAGGAGATGGAGTGGAGGGGTGGTCAGTAGATGGAGTGGAGGGGTGGTCAGAAGATGGAGTGGAGGTGTGGTCAGGAGATGGAGTGGAGGTGTGGTCAGGAGATGGAGTGGAGGGGTGGGCAGGAGATGGAGTGGAGGGGTGGTCAGGAGATGGAGTGGAGGGGTGGTCAGGAGATGGAGTGGAGGTGTGGTCAGGAGATGGAGTGGAGGGGTGGTCAGGAGATGGAGTGGAGGGGTGGTCAGGAGATGGAGTGGCGGTGTGGTCAGGAGATGTTTGTGTTTGGTTTAAGTGCAGTGGGGTCTTCTGATGATCTTCTTCGGTTTGGTCCTTAGTGTGGGCGGCGTCTTCTTTATGAAGTTCTGGATGCTGGGAGGTTTGGTCTTTCCCATGTGTAGATGGATGCCCGATGTGTTCCTTATGGTGTTTGGTAGGCTGGTGGTCGAGGTCTCCGTGCTGGGTAGGGGAGTATGTGGGGTGTGCGGTGTGGTCTCCCACAGTCCCTCCTGTCACCTGTCCTTCCACCTCCGGCCCAACCAGGGGAATCGCCAAGTCTCCAGGGCGACCAGGGCTGGTGTATCCGGGCTGTTCTGAGGGGTCAACCTCCTGGGCAGAGCCGTCCTCTTCAGCCGATGTAGACCCCTCAAAGTCCCCACCCACTGGCCGCAATGGAAGGTGTGTTCCCTCAGGGGGCGTGCCGTCAACGTAAGTGGACTGTGTGCGAGACGGTGAGCGTGTGAAGCTCTCCGATCCTCCAATCTCCGTCTCGTCCGTGACCACCCCTGATAGGTTCTCTGAGGCGGGGGTGGGCCGGGGGTCTTCTGACGAACCCTCCTGGGCACGCCCCCCTGATGCTTCCGAGTCATCGTAGGGGGAGACAACTGGGGAACCGGGAGATGAGACAGGAAACGTGTGCCAGGACGAAGGGGTTGTATCTTCCGGGGTGTCTGTCTTTTCTTCGATCTGTGTCCAGTCCATCTCTGTGACTGGAACCAAGTCTCCGTCTATGATCGGTTCCTCGCTGGTCTCGCCGGGATAATTGTCAATAAAAGGAAGGCTTTTCACTTTGTCTGTTTCTGGTTCACCGTAAATCGGTGTAGCCGTCTCCAACTGGTCTCCTCTCACTTCTACCTCCGTCATTGGCTCGTGAGTCACCTATATGAATGAATGGACGAATCAGATCTGTTTTCATGTTGTGTCACTTGATGCAGCTTACGTTTGTTCTGGTTTTTATTCTACTTCCACTGTCTCCCAAAGTGTGGCTGATTGAAACACACAGAACCGCAGAAAATCTGACCTGCCATGTCTCATTGACGAAGCGGAGTGTTGGGTATTCAGCGATGGACAGGATCCCGTCAGAGTCTGGGATGCGGGGGATCATACGGTCCACATTGCCTCCTACAGTCTGATCAATATAACCCAGGAGCTGGTCAACTGTCCACACAGGGAAAAAAGGTGGTCAGAGACAAGTGCTGCGTTTGTGTGTGTGTATGTGTGTGTGTATATACGTGCATGAGTGTGTGTGTGTGTATGTGCGGGTGTGAGTATTCCATGTGTGTGTGCGCATGTGTGTGTGTGTGTGTGTGTGTGTATGTGCGGGTGTGAGTATTGCATGTGTGTGTGCGCATGTGTGTGTGTGTGCGTGTGTGTGTGTATGTGTGTGTGTATATACGTGCATGAGTGTGTGTGTGTGTGTGTGTGTATGTGCGGGTGTGAGTATTGCATGTGTGTGTGCGCATGTGTGTGTGTGTGCGTGTGTGTGTGTTTGTGTGTACACGGGTGATTGTGTGCATGTATGCGTGTGTGTGTGTGTGCATAGGTGCGTGTGTGCATGTGTGTGTGCATGAGAGTGTGCACGTGTGTGTGTGTGTTCAGGTTCATGGTTACAATGTGTTTCCATAGCAGCAGGCCCCCTGGACAGACACCTATGGAAGTAGTTAAACGTGTGCAACAGGAGCAGTAAAGCCCTCATGCACATCCTAGATGAATTCTAATTGTTTCAGCATTCACAAGTCGTTCTACCATCCACAAGACTTGGTGCCGTGTGTTGGCTACGACTGGGTCAACGAGAGCCAGGCGTATTACTGGAACAATGCAGGTTTGTGTGTCTTCATGAATTCTTTGTGGTACACATGGAACCTATATCATGTGAACAGGAGCCAAGGGAAAACACATTTGGATGGGGCAGCACTAAACCAGAGGTTCGGGTCTGTCTCTGTGGACGAATAAAACCGTGACAGGGTGCTAGAAATAAAGGATGTGTGTGTGTGTGTGTGTGTTTGTTTGAGACTGCGAACACACTGTGGTAATAAAAACCACTACAGTATGTGGGCTATATAAAAAACAAGAAGACTTAACCAAAACTCAATATCTCAATTTCCCATGGTTGTGTTGACATTGCGCGACTCGAACCCACTGAGAAACTGAGTTGGTATTGAGTTACTAGAATAAATATGAGCTAACCTTTGAGAGCCAATATACATATGCTCCTTTAACAATAAACTATAGTGTTTTATAGGGTCCCTTAGATGACAGCTGAGTTGGTAGTGCACGGATTTCATTCCCACAGGAGGTCAGCAAGGATAAATGGAGTAAAGGAGAAGGCAAAACAGAAGGAGTAATGAAGGGGAGACAGGAGGAGTAATGGAGGGGGAGACAGGAGGAGTAATGGAAGGGGAGACAGGAGGAGTAATGGAGGGGGAGACAGGAGGAGTAATGGAGGGGGAGACAGGAGGAGTAATGGAAGGGGAGACAGGAGGAGTAATGGAGGGGGAGACAGGAGGAGTAATGGAGGGGGAGACAGGAGGAGTAAAGGAAGGGGAGACAGGAGGAGTAATGGAGGGGGAGACAAGAGGAGTAATGGAGGGGGAGACAGGAGGAGTAATGGAGTGTGTGTGTGTGTGCATAGGTGCGTGTGTGCATGTGTGTGTGCATGAGAGTGTGCACGTGTGTGTGTGTGTTCAGGTTCATGGTTACAATGTGTTTCCATAGCAGCAGGCCCCCTGGACAGACACCTATGGAAGTAGTTAAACGTGTGCAACAGGAGCAGTAAAGCCCTCATGCACATCCTAGATGAATTCTAATTGTTTCAGCATTCACAAGTCGTTCTACCATCCACAAGACTTGGTGCCGTGTGTTGGCTACGACTGGGTCAACGAGAGCCAGGCGTATTACTGGAACAATGCAGGTTTGTGTGTCTTCATGAATTCTTTGTGGTACACATGGAACCTATATCATGTGAACAGGAGCCAAGGGAAAACACATTTGGATGGGGCAGCACTAAACCAGAGGTTCGGGTCTGTCTCTGTGGACGAATAAAACCGTGACAGGGTGCTAGAAATAAAGGATGTGTGTGTGTGTGTGTGTGTGTTTGTTTGAGACTGCGAACACACTGTGGTAATAAAAACCACTACAGTATGTGGGCTATATAAAAAACAAGAAGACTTAACCAAAACTCAATATCTCAATTTCCCATGGTTGTGTTGACATTGCGCGACTCGAACCCACTGAGAAACTGAGTTGGTATTGAGTTACTAGAATAAATATGAGCTAACCTTTGAGAGCCAATATACATATGCTCCTTTAACAATAAACTATAGTGTTTTATAGGGTCCCTTAGATGACAGCTGAGTTGGTAGTGCACGGATTTCATTCCCACAGGAGGTCAGCAAGGATAAATGGAGTAAAGGAGAAGGCAAAACAGAAGGAGTAATGAAGGGGAGACAGGAGGAGTAATGGAGGGGGAGACAGGAGGAGTAATGGAAGGGGAGACAGGAGGAGTAATGGAGGGGGAGACAGGAGGAGTAATGGAGGGGGAGACAGGAGGAGTAATGGAAGGGGAGACAGGAGGAGTAATGGAGGGGGAGACAGGAGGAGTAATGGAGGGGGAGACAGGAGGAGTAAAGGAAGGGGAGACAGGAGGAGTAATGGAGGGGGAGACAAGAGGAGTAATGGAGGGGGAGACAGGAGGAGTAATGGAGGGGGAGACAGGAGGAGTAATGGAGGGGGAGACAAGAGGAGTAATGGAGGGGGAGACAGGAGGAGTAATGGAGGGGGAGACAGGAGGAGTAAAGATAAAAAAGAGACCATATTAGAGAACAGTCTTTTTACTGTGTAGCAAATGTTATTATCTATTGTATTTAATGTCATACTAAATGTGTCATATTAAATGTTATTATCTATTGTATTTAATGTCATACTAAATGTGTCATATTAAATGTTATTATCTATTGTATTTAATGTCATACTAAATGTGTCATATTAAATGTTATTATCTATTGTATTTAATGTCATACTAAATGTGTCATATTAAATGTTATTATCTATTGTATTTAATGTCATACTAAATGTGTCATATTAAATGTTATTATCTATTGTATTTAATGTCATACTAAATGTGTCATATTAAATGTTATTATCTATTGTATTTAATGTCATACATTCAGACATTTATTTCACTAAGGATTAATGTCCAGAAATGTTATACTCTGTTTCTCTTTGTAGAATGTGAGCAGTAATTTAGTATTTTCTATTCAAAACCTCTGTGATGTGTGTGTGTGTGTGTGTGTGCATGTGCATGTGTGTGCGGGCACATGTGTCTGGGTGAGTGTATGTTCATGTGTGCGTGTGCGTGTGCGTGTGTATGTACGCGCGTGTGTGTGTGCATGTGTGGAGTGAGTCTCCATAGCAGAAACCACTAGAAAGCAGCAGTTTGATTTCGGAGAGAGGAATCATGTGAAGTGAAGACACGGTCGTCCACAAGTGCTCACTGTATCCTCCCTGTCCCACTCACACTCCAACAGACTGTACTGTGTACTCTTTCTCCATACTACAGTCTACTCTCTCTCACTTCCTATCTGACTGTCCGCCTGTCTGTCCGCCTGCCTACACTAGACATCTGTCTGGGTCCAACAGAGTGTCAATACAGGCTGTGTCCAGGGTACAGAGAGGACAGGGTCCTTCATCACACACACACAGTCACCCACATGCACTTGTAATGCGAGGCTACACAACAGCTCCTATTATAGCCCCTCCGCAATACGAAGGCTGACACTGCATAGTTTGACAACAGAATCCCGAGAAAACACCTAGAAACACAGCTAGCAGAGACGCGCCATTATGGTTTGTTTCATTGAACTGCATGATACAACAATGTGTTTATCTCCACACAGTATCATTAGATTGAAGTCTCACCTGATTGGTTGTTTTGATGCACGTTGACAAAGATGACGTGTATGGGCGATTTGGACTGCTGTGAGACGTCCATTGATTGGTCCAGCCCAGATATTTCAATGGCTCCTGATTGGCTGTAGGCTGCTGTCGTAGGGCTCTGGCCCTTCTCCTTGTAGATCACAGCAGGCTGCTGCACTGTCACCCGGTCGCCACTTGGGTGGCCCTCCTCTGAGGCTGGAAACCCAGATGTTCCTCCGGGTTGCGAATGGTCAGGTCTCAGTCCCTGTGTAGGAGTCACTCCTTCCCCAATCTGCCCCTCACTTTCCCCGTCACTGCTGCCCCCCTCCCCACTCCCGCTGCTCCCCTCCGCACTCCCGCTGCTCTCCCACTGGCCAGAGCCTGTCAGGGTCTTTCCCTCCCCTTGGCTTCCCCCGGTGTCGATGTCTAATTTGGGGGGCTGAGGAGCGATACTTGGGAGTGAGGGCGGCTGGAGAGGGAACCCTCCTCCTCCTCTCTGGAGGGGACTGACTCTACCATACTTTGGTCCCCATCACCAAACTCGGAGGATGTAATGTCACTGAAAGGGAAGTCTGTCTGGGTGTCTGTCTGGGTGTCTGTCTGGGTGTCTGTCTGGGTGTCGGTCTGGATGTCTGTCTGGGTGTCTGTCGTTCTGTTGACTGTCGTTCTGCCTGTTGTTGTGAGGTCAGTGTAGTGCTGTTCATCTTTGGTGCCGTGTTTTCTGTCAGTTGCTGTATGATTGCGGTCCGTGTCTGTGTATTCGGGTTCTTCTGTTGGCTTACTACGGACTTGAGCTGCAGTCGTTTGCTCGGGTCCACCAGCGTGGTGGGGTCTATCAGTGTGGACAGATATGTCTGTGTGGACAGGTATGTCTGTGTGGACAGGTATGTCTGTGTGCTGATGTATGTCTGTGTGGACAGGTATGTCTGTGTGGACAAGTATGTCTGTGTGGACAGGTATGTCTGTGTGGACAGGTATGTCTGTGTGGACAGGTATGTCTGTGTGGACAGGTATGTCTGTGTGCTGATGTATGTCTGTGTGGACAGGTATGTCTGTGTGCTGATGTATGTCTGTGTGGACAGGTATGTCTGTGTGAACAGGTATGTCTGTGTGGACAAGTATGTCTGTGTGGACAGGTATGTCTGTGTGCTGATGTATGTCTGTGTGGACAGGTATGTCTGTGTGGACAGGTATGTCTGTGTGGACAAGTATGTCTGTGTGGACAGGTATGTCTGTGCGGACAGGTATGTCTGTGTGGACAGGTATGTCTGTGTGGACAGGTATGTCTGTGTGCTGATGTATGTCTGTGTGCTGATGTATGTCTGTGTGGACAGGTATGTCTGTGTGGACAGGTATGTCTGTGTGGACAGGTATGTCTGTGTGGACAGGTATGTCTGTGTGCTGATGTATGTCTGTGTGGACAGGTATGTCTGTGTGTTGAGTTATATTCATGTGGAGCGGTAGATCCACGCTGTGGGGTTTATCTATGTGTTGAGGTACGTCTGTGGCGGGCAGTGTGTCCGTAGCTGTGTGGAGACTTCTGTCTGTTGCTGTGTCTTTCTTTTGAGGAGCTGTGGTCATCAGCGGTCCAGGCGTAGTAATTTCAGGTTCCTTACCTGCAAAGCAAAAGGAAAGCCGATAGTCTCTCAGATATGTCTTCCACCACCAGTTATGGTACAGCTAACGCACTTACAGGAAGTACGACGGTGCCTAAAAGTGAGGGGGTTTGGTATGTTTGATGCTGTGCTATAAATAAATAACAAATAATCAAAAACAGGGGAATGCTAACACAGAATGCTAAACATGGTGTTGTTTCCGATTGGTGTTAGCTCACAGCTGCAGTGACAGGAAGTGGATTCCAAACAGACGTCAGGCGTTCAGGACAACCCAGTGGTGGCGTCAGTTCTGTCAGTCTGTCAGGATAAAAAAACGTTCCTCGCTTTGTATTTTTAAACTGCGTGGCGTCTGACTCTGAACTGTGTGAAAACTGTCTGTTTTTGGCCAACTGTAAACCCGTCTCCTGGGACATTCTTTAGAGTAGTATGCTTGCTAACACACGCGGATAGAAATGCTCTCTCCCACGCCCCACACACGCACACACACACACACACACACACACACACACACACACACACACAGACATAGTAGTGAACGCATGTCTACACAAACCCATGTGCTAGTTTCTTTTGGCCACAGAGAACATGCCATGTTTCCTGAGGGCAACCGCAGGCTGTACGTGTGCCAGTAAGAAACCAGGGCACCAAACAACATCTGGGAAACTCAAGTCAATCTTTACCAAATGAGGAAAAAGGAAGGCAAGGCCCTTCAGACAAACTCACTGGCCCGCATAGGGAGAATGTTTCAGTGACTTGTAACATGACATCACTCTCTCCCTCCCTCTCTCTCTCCGTCGTTTACCTACAAACGTGCACATATACACACAATGGTCTTTTGTACAGCACTGGGTTGTCTTATGGCCAGCTGACACACGTTAACTTTAGTGAACGACTGTGACGATATAATTACAAGTATATTCTATTTCAGCGCCCCACCCCTTTCTTTTCCCCCTGTCTGCCTCTCTTTCTCTCCCCGTCTGCCTCTGTATCTCCATCTCTGTCTGCCTCTCTTTCTCTGCCTCTGTATCTCCATCTCTGTCTGCCTCTGTATCTCCATCTCTGTCTGCCTCTGTATCTCCATCTCTATCTGCCTCTCTGTCTCTCCCTCCATATCTCCATCTCTGTCTGCCTCTCTTTCTCTGCCTCTGTATCTCCATCTCTGTCTGCCTCTGTATCTCCATCTCTGTCTGCCTCTCTGTCTCTCCCTCCGTATCTCCATCTCTGTCTGCCTCTCTTTCTCTCCCTCCATATCTCCATCTCTGTCTGCCTCTCTTTCTCTGCCTCTGTATCTCCATCTCTGTCTGCCTCTGTATCTCCATCTCTGTCTGCCTCTCTTTCTCTGCCTCTGTATCTCCATCTCTGTCTGCCTTTCTTTCTCTCCCTCTGTATCTCTGTCTGCCTCTCTTTCTCTCCCTCTGTATCTCTGTCTGCCTCTCTTTCTCTCCCTCTGTATCTCTGTCTGCCTCTCTTTCTCTCCCTCCGTATCTCCATCTCTGTCTGCCTCTCTTTCTCTCCCTCCGTATCTATCTATGATGTCATGTGTTTTGTTAGGCCGGGCCGTCTGGTTGGCTGGCTGTCTATCCCCAGTATCTATGGTCATTATACACTGACGAGCTTAAACATCATGACCGGGTTGATTGTTGATCATCTCCTAACAGGGGCACATGTCAAGGTCTACATTGTGTGCAAATATTCAGTTGACATGTCGGATGGAGGAGAAACGTGCGGGAGTGAAGACCTGAGTGACTTTGACAAGAGCCAAGTTGTTATGGCCAAAAGACTGGGTCAGAGCATATCAGAAACGACCGGTCTTGTGTGGTGCTCCCAGTCAACAGTGGTGATTACCCACCAACAGGGACCACTAACCAGCGACACCACATCGCACCCAGCTGCGTATGGAGCTGAGTATGGAGCTGAGTATGGAGCTGCGTACAGAGCTGCGTATGGAGCTGAGTATGGAGCTGAGTATGGAGCTGCGTATGGAGCTGAGTATGGAGCTGCGTATGGAGCTGCGTACAGAGCTGCGTATGGAGCTGCGTATGGAGCTGCCTATGGAGCTGCGTATGGAGCTGCATATGGAGCTGAGTATGGAGCTGCGTACAGAGCTGCGTATGGAGCTGCATATGGAGCTGCGTATGGAGCTGCGTACAGAGCTGCGTATGGAGCTGCGTACAGAGCTGCGTACGGAGCTGCGTATGGAGCTGCGTACAGAGCTGCGTACGGAGCTGCGTATGGAGCTGCGTATGGAGCTGCGTATGGAGCTGCCTATGGAGCTGCGTATGGAGCTGCCTATGGTGCTGCCTATGGAGCTGCGTATGGAGCTGCGTATGGAGCTGCGTATGGAGCTGCCTATGGAGCTGCGTATGGAGCTGCGTATGGAGCTGCGTATGGAGCTGCGTATGGAGCTGAGTATGGAGCTGAGTATGGAGCTGCGTATGGAGCTGCGTATGGAGCTGCGTATGGAGCTGCGTATGGAGCTGCGTATGGAGCTGCGTATGGAGCTGCGTATGGAGCTGCCTATGGTGCTGCCTATGGAGCTGCGTATGGAGCTGCGTATGGAGCTGCGTATGGAGCTGAGTATGGAGCTGAGTATGGAGCTGCGTATGGAGCTGCTTATGGAGCTGCCTATGGAGCTGCGTATGGAGCTGCGTATGGAGCTGCGTATGGAGCTGCGTATGGAGCTGCGTATGGAGCTGCGTAGCCACAGATTGCTCAGAGTGCCCATAGGGGTCCCTGTCCACCACTAAAAAGGCCCACAGCGGGGCATGCAAAGGTAAGAACCGGACATAGTACTCCCCGTGTTCCCCCTTTCTGCCGGATAATGCACCCCGCCGCACTGAACACAGCGTTCGCAAATGGTTTGAGGACACATGATGAAGAATTCAAGGTGTCACCTCGATACAATAGAGCAACAGCGGGATGTGCTGGACCAACGTGATCCAAGGTGACTTTACATGGCGACTTACAGGGGTTGAAGGATCAGTTGACAGACTGCTTGGGCAGCACAAGGAGAACCAGGAGCATAAGAGAACCAGGAGCATAAGAGAACCAGGAGCATAAGAGAACCAGGAGCATAAGAGAACCAGGAGCATAAGATAACCAGGAACATAAGAGAACCAGGAGCATAAGAGAACCAGGAGCACAAGGAGAACCAGGAACATAAGAGAACCAGGAGCATAAGAGAACCAGGAGCATAAGAGAACCAGGAACATAAGAGAACCAGGAGCATAAGAGAACCAGGAGCATAAGAGAACCAGGAGCACAAGGAGAACCAGGAGCATAAGAGAACCAGGAGCATAAGAGAACCAGGAGCATAAGAGAACCAGGAGCATAAGAGAACCAGGAACATAAGAGAACCAGGAGCATAAGAGAACCAGGAGCATGAGAGAACCAGGAGCATGAGAGAACCAGGAGCATGAGAGAACCAGGAGCATGAGAGAACCAGGAGCATGAGAGAACCAGGAGCATAAGAGAACCAGGAGCATAAGAGAACCAGGAGCATAAGAGAACCAGGAGCATAAGAGAACCAGGAGCATAAGAGAACCAGGAGCATAAGAGAACCAGGAGCATAAGAGAACCAGGAGCATAAGGGAACCAGGAGCATAAGAGAACCAGGAGCATAAGAGAACCAGGAGCATAAGAGAACCAGGAGCATAAAAGAACCAGGAGCATAAGAGAACCAGGAGCATAAGAGAACCAGGAGCATAAAAGAACCAGGAGCATAAGAGAACCAGGAGCATAAGAGAACCAGGAGCATGAGAGAACCAGGAGCATAAGAGAACCAGGAACATAAGAGAACCAGGAGCATAAGAGAACCAGGAACATAAGAGAACCAGGAGCATGAGAGAACCAGGAGCATGAGAGAACCAGGAGCATGAGAGAACCAGGAGCATAAGAGAACCAGGTGGTCATAATGTTTTGGCTCATGCGTTTACACTGTCCATGGAGAGCCACAAGCTACAGGCCACATGCACTGTATGTCCTGTTGCCACATGGTACCGTTTTATGCGATGTAGGGGTACATCACGGTATGGATTCAATCATCTAATGGGTTAGAACCCCCCGGATTGCAGCATAATATTACGCGGAAAGAGGTTGAGTAAATCAATTCTGAAAGACGATGATGACGAGGACGAAGATTATAATGACACCCGTGTGCAGGAGAGACTTTCCTCCCATTGTTCACCCCCCCCTCTCTGCAGGGTCTGGGGTTCATTAGAGACATGTCCTGTTTCTGTCTTTCTGTGTCCATGTTGGGTTTTCCCCACACAGCCCCAATAACAGGAGGACCAGGAGGGAGGAGCGAGAGGGAGGGAGTTGTTCTGCTTGGTTCAGTTAGACAGACTCCGATTTCACTTCTGAGTTCATTGTCATCTGTGTTGCAACACAAAGCACACTGTCTGCTCCTAACTCTAAACTGCTGTACCCACCTAAAGTTGGGGCTGATATGAGGCAGGCCAGTTTGAAATATGCAGACCAGGAAGATATGAGGCAGACCAGGACGATATGAGATGGACCAGGCAGATATGAGGCAGACCAGGCAGATATGAGGCAGACCAGGCAGATATGAGGCAGACCAGGAAGATATGAGGCAGACCAGGAAGATATGAGTCAGACCAGGAAGATATGAGTCAGACCAGGAAGATATGAGGCAGACCAGGAAGATATGAGTCAGACCAGGAAGATATGAGGCAGACCAGGAAGATATGAGGCAGACCAGGAAAATATGAGGCAGACCAGGAAGATAATATATGAGGCAGGCTAAACAGACCTGGGCTGTACAGTTAGATATGAGGCAGGCTAAACAGACCAGGGCTGTACAGTTATATATGAGGCAGGCTAAACAAACCAGGGCTGTACAGTAATATATGAGGCAGGCTAAGCAGACCAGGGCTGTACAGTTAGATATGAGGCAGGCTAAACAAACCAGGGCTGTACACTAATATATGAGGCAGGCTAAGCAGACCAGGGCTGTACAGTTAGATATGAGGCAGGCTAAACAGACCAGGGCTGTACAGTAATATATGAGGCAGGCTAAACAGACCAGGGCTGTACAGTTAGATATGAGTCAGGCTAAACAGACCAGGGCTGTACAGTTAGATATGAGGCAGGCTAAACAGACCAGGGCTGTACAGTAATATATGAGACAGTGTAAACAGACCAGGGCTGTACAGTTAGATATGAGGCAGGCTAAACAGACCAGGGCTGTACAGTTAGATATGAGGGCAGGCTAAACAGACCAGGGCTGTACAGTAATATATGAGTCAGGTTAAACAGACCAGGGCTGTACAGTTAGATATGAGTCAGGCTAAACAGACCAGGGCTGACCAGTGAGATATGAGGCAGGCTAAACAGACCAGGGCTGTACAGTTAGATATGAGGCAGGCTAAACAGACCAGGGCTGTACAGTTAGATATGAGGCAGGCTAAACAGACCAGGGCTGTACAGTTAGATATGACGCAGGCTAAGCAGACCAGGACTGTCCAATTAGATATGAGGCAGGCTAAACAGACCAGGCCTGTCCAGTTAGATATGAGGCAGGCTAAACAGACCAACGCTGTACAGTTTTATATGAGGCAGGCTAAACAGACCAGGGCTGACCAGTTAGATATGCGGCAGGCTAAACAGACCAGGGCTGTACAGTTAGATATGAGGCATGTCAGGGAGATAGTGCTTATATAGGAGGACAGGGAGAGACCATTGTCTTTCCAGATGTGATAAAAATGAAACAGGCTGTGTGCAAACGGACCTTTTCAAGTTGTACAAGCTTTGATGAAAGAATCTAAAGTGAGACTGTGACTATTTAAAATATTAAAAAAATATGAACTAAATCCTGATGTCCTCGAGTGTGCGTTCAAGGCACGCTCAAGTTGTTTACCGGAGAAAGACTTTCATGCACCCCCTCCCCACCCCAACCCTCACCCTGTCTGTCTCCTTCCATCCATCCATCCTGAGATCTTATCTGTCCCTGAAAAAACGTGTCTGTTTAGACAGACCCTTAGCAGGAAGAGAAAACAGGGGGTGAGTTCATCCTGGATAGGTCCACACAGAATAGGTCATAACTCATTGAGCATGGGAGAAAAGTAAGTTGCAGAAATTCCCCCCCGATGACAATCTGATCTGCCAAGTCTGTCTGCTGTTACTACAACAGAGGAACAGCGCCTCCCAAATCCCCACATCGTCTGGCTCTCCTTAAGAGAGCTTGAGAAGATATTAATTGCATACTTCTTGCAGCCACTCTACTCGTCTCCTCAAAGTGTGGAGACCTCAGGACTTTTTCATGCATCTCAGTGTGGAGACCTCAGGACTTTCTCATGCATCTCAGTGTGGAGACCTCAGGACTTTCTCATGCATCTCAGTGTGGAGACCTCAGGACTTTCTCATGCATCTCAGTGTGGAGACCTCAGGACTTTCTCATGCATCTCAGTGTGGAGACCTCAGGACTTTCTCATGCATCTCAGTGTGGAGACCTCAGGACTTTCTCATGCATCTCAGTGTGGAGACCTTAGGACTTTCTCATGCATCTCAGTGTGGAGACCTCAGGAATTTCTCATGCATCTCAGTGTGGAGACCTCAGGAATTTCTCATGCATCTCAATGTGGAGACCTCAGGAATTTCTCATGCATCTCAGTGTGGAGACCTCAGGAATTTCTCATGCATCTCAGTGTGGAGACCTCAGGAATTTCTCATGCATCTCAGTCTGGAGACATGAGAGAAGGAGATGCGAAGAATCTCGACACTCGAAATATTCCTCATGCCACCCCGTTCTCCCCATTCTCACTAGTATTCATCTCCATTTTTCAGCTGTCCAACTCTTCCTCCTCTTTCTCGTTCTACACACACCGTCCGTAATGACGCCACGGTTAGCCGCACTAGCATTAGCAGTTAAAGTGCGAGGCATTGTGCCACGGTACACTTACGCTTAAAGCAGAACGCCCCGTGCCTGTCAAACACGTTGGGATAGCCTCGTTGGTTGGGGAGTCGATACAGTGTCCGCACCCCCAGCTGTCCTCCTCCACACTGAGGCCTTGGGACGGAGATGGGGTAGCGGACGCTTCCGTCTGACAGCCAGCCGTAGTCACAGCGATCCAGACCTGCGTGCCACGCGGCATACAGGTGACCGGGCGCGGAGAGCACGGCGCCTCGATTCTCACACTCCTGCCGGGCCTGTCGCAGGGTCATCTTGTAGCCAACGGGAGCGTAGAACACCTCGCCTACGGAGCAGAGGGAGAGAGACAAACGCGTTTACCCCGGAGGGAGACAGTCAAACACGTTTACCCCGGAGGGAGACAGGCAAACACGTTTACCCCGGAGGGAGACAGGCAAACACGTTTACCCCGGAGGGAGACAGGCAAACACGTTTACCCCGGAGGGAGACAGGCAAACACGTTTACCCCAGAGGGAGACAGGCAAACACGTTTACCCCGGAGGGAGACAGGCAAACACGTTTACCCCGGAGGGAGACAGGCAAACACGTTTACCCCAGAGGGAGACAGGCAAACACGTTTACCCCGGAGGGAGACAGGCAAACACGTTTACCCCGGAGGGAGACAGGCAAACACGTTTACCCCAGAGGGAGACAGGCAAACACGTTTACCCCGGAGGGAGACAGGCAAGAACGTTTACCCCAGGCGCAAGGTGACATTGCTCGAGCTCAGCGTCTAAACACGCAAACACTGCGGTCGCTCACCGTTAAGTTTGTCCACATAACAGTAGACGTCGTAGGTCTCGTTGGGATTTCTCAGCCCATACGTCCTGACCCCAGGTCTGTGCTTCATATCGCCCAGGCAACCAGGACGGGGCTTTGTGATAGGGTATCTACGGCGTGGTATGTGGGAGCATGGAAAACGTAGTCTTTAATTCAAACTCAAACAGGAACAGAGGCATGCTTGAAATAGGTCTAAAAATCATTTATCTCAGCGCTGGTCATCAACAGTCAGAGGGGTAAGAGCTGTCATTCTTAGTAAACACACACACACACTATGCCAAACAACTACGCACCTGACGGTCTGGTCAGCTAGCCAGCCGGCGTCACACTGGTCCAGTCCGTCCTCATAAGCAGCGCTCAGCTGTTCGGCCGTAGCGATGACAGCCCCGGCACTAAGACACGCCTTAACGGCCCCGGGGAAGGACAAGGTGTAGCGGCTAGAGCTCGACCTGTAGTGAAACACCACACCTGAGAGAAAAAGAGACAGGAGGTTAGCGTGCGTGTGTGTATGTGTGTGTGTATTGTGTGAGCATATGTGTGTTTATGTGTGTGTGTGTGTCTGTTGTGTGAGCATATGTGTGTGTGTGTGTGAGTGTGTGGGCATGTGTGTGTGTGTTGTGTGAGCATGTGTATTGTGTGAGCATATGTGTGTGTGTGTGTGAGTGTGTGGGCATGTGTGTGTGTGTGTCTGTTGTGTGAGCATATGTGTGTGTGTGAGTTTGTGTGTGGGCATGTGTGTGTGCGTGTGTGTGAGTGGGCATGTGTGTGTGTGTGTATGTGAGCATGTGTGTTTTGGATCCACTGTCATCCAGATCCATTTACATAAAGGGCATTCACATCAGGAAACTGAGCATGGCTCTGCATCGAAGACAGATGAGATGACATCCTGAAACTATACGAGGATGTTTGTCTTAGACAATCAGGGGCCCTATTTTCCACGTTCATAAAAGAGTTAATTATTTTCCCCCCTTTAGGAAACTGGCACCGGCTGAGAGTTAACTGAATAGACTAATGCAGAGAGAAAAGCAGAGTTGTTAGTCTAATAGTGCTCCGTCTGTGATCTAGGGAACAGTGGGTCTGTCTACACACAGAGGACGTCCTGTATGAAGAGGCTGTTGTTCATTTCTAATGTGGAACATTTGATAATCAGGGCTATTTATGGGGGTCATCCCCCCCCACACACACACAGGGCCCCCTGTGAGACCGAGCTTATTGATCATGAGACCGATCCGCACAGCGGACGACACATCAGGTATTGCTCAGACACAAGAGAAGACTTCCAGCGGAGGTTTGCATCTGCTACGAGACGATGGTGATTGTCTAGGAGGCAGAAATGGGGTTCCCCCCTCTACCTTCAGACAATGTTGAAAACATGCTAATTCTAAGCGGGATCTCCCTTCTGCCATCCGATCTGCCCATTCTGATATCTTCTCTGCCCTGGCAACCCTATGGTGAAACCAGCTGCCCACGGACGCTGTCCTCTGCCCTTTATCAGACATCTGAAATCCGAACTACTTAAACTGTACTTAGAACAGCTCCAAAGCTCCATTGCCGTTGTGAATCAACACTTCGTATGTTTTTCATTTGTATTGTCATCCTTCCATCGCTGACTATTGGCTATTAATTAACTTATTGAGTGGGATGTATTCACTACTTGTACTTGAGTTGGGCAGTTGGGACTGAAAGACGGTCTGCTGTTTTTTTTTTACCCTGCCACCGCTAATCACCAGATTGTTTACTGTGGACAACGCTGATGGGATGAGGACAACTACATATCTGGGGTGGCTCTTCAGTGGTAATTTCAATTCTCTCTGTCTTCCTCCCGCTGTCCCGAGGCAGAAGAGAGCAAGGATCTGACCACCTGCTCTGTATCCATAGATGGCCTACAGTACACCCGTTGTGAAGTTTGGCTGTGACCATCGCCATGACCACAACCGTGACCACAACAGTGACCACCGCCATGACCACAACAGTGACCACAATCGTGACCACACTACAGGGTTGAGGCCACCTCCTGAAACAGGAAACGTGTGGGAATGACACTAATTCAGAAGCAGTGGTGCAGGAACCAATTCTAGATGTTTCATCTGGGAAAGATTTGTGTGTGTGCGTGCGTGCGTGCGTGTGTGCGTGTGCGTGTGCGTGTGTGCCTGTGCGTAGGTCCACTTACCGCTGACATTGAGATGAACAGTGTCCTGGGTGTCCTCCATCCCATACATGACCTCACAGCGGTACAGCCCAGCGTCGCTGGCCCTCAGGTGGACAACTATCAGTGAGGCGTCCCCTACTGCCTGGGAGTGACTGGACACAGACACCCTGTCGATGTACTCCTGCCCCACCTTGATCACTCCTCCCTGGGCCACCAGTACCACCTTCTCCCCCAATTCCTCCAGCTTGGTCCACTTGATCCTCAGCTGCTCATTCGGGCCGGGGGCGATGGGGCTAGGCATGGAGGCCGGGGCGGGTGTCGGACTGAGTGTTTTGGAAGATGGGATAGAGAAGTGACATGGCAGCACCACCCTTCCAGCCAGAGAGCCACTCGCGGGGGCAGCGTTCTCCACCATCATCCTCCGTGACGAATCTAGAGGCAATTACAGAGATACTATGAGGTACCAATCAGGAACAGACAACATTTAGTGGAGGGTTCTAGGTGGTCCAGACGGCTGACAGTGGGAGCTGTTTGTTTCCAGGGCAATACAAATGTCCCGTTTCAAGATTGTGTAGCCTACCTCACACTTGCGTGCATATCTCTCTCTCTCTCTCTCTCTCTCTCTCTCTCAGGGAAATCTTTTCAGATTAACAGACAGACACAAAGACACACACACACACACACACACACAGATCTATGAAAACTCACCCTCTGCCACAGCTGAGAAGAGAAACACCAGCAAGAGCAGGTTTCTTAGTTGTACCATCTCTACAGAGCCTGTGCAAGAAAAACAAACGTGCAGACAGACAGGTTATCACATCTAAATAATGATGAACGATAAGCTCTAATACTTGTAGAACAACAGAGTATAATGACCTCATATGAATGAGTATGTTTTATTTAACTTTTAGATACATTGAAACGCAAAGTTTGATTTGATTAAGGTATATTTACAGACTGACTGTATATACAGACTATTCTTTAACCCGTCAACAATAATGTGGCCTCAATGTACAAAAATGGATTCTCCCAGTCAGAATAAAGTATAAATAAAATAAAAATCATCTTCACAATGTATGTATATCAACGGCCACTTAGCAGGAAGCACTCATAACGTTTCAGAAATGGCTTTCATTACTCGTATATCGTATATGATAAATCCGTAAAACATAGCTAGAAACTTCTTAATTGGACACTTCAGAGACCCATGGATGAACGCAGAAGGTATCAGAGAGAAGGTATCAGAGAGAAGGTATCAGAGAGAAGGTATCAGAGAGAAGGTATCAGAGAGAAGGTATCAGAGAGAAGGTATCAGAGAGAAGGTATCAGAGAGAAGGTATCAGAGTCGGACATGTGACCAGAGCCCATTGGAAGTAACGCGCATCTCTTCAAGCAAGCAAGTTAATTTATATAGCACAATTCATACATAGAAGCAATTCAATGTGCTTTTTATAGTAAAATAATAATACAACAATAAAATACATGCATTTTATATTCATAGCAACCTGGTAACTGCATGGCATTAAGTAAAATGAACAAATTAACTATTCATCCAGTAGGATAGCAGCAGTCTAAAGGTGTACGCCGACTCCGGAATCTGGACAGGCGGCGCAGAGACATTGTTGCTGGGTCGCCTTTATTATGTCTGGCTGGGTCACAATATCGGTCACTTTCCTAGTCCCCCGGCTATGCGGACACGTGCTTTATGTAAGGATGCGTTCAGCCTCTGCAGCTGTGCTGATAAGTTTTTTCTGTGATAAGACGCGTGAATTATTAAACGGCCTGGTTATTTATTATTATACACCGACTAAAGGCAAAACCATTGCAGGACATTTGAGGCACAAACATACCCCTGTGTGAGGTCAGTTGTTTTTGGAGCATTTCTCAGAAACTCTGACATTATTTCTGATAATATCAGATGATGGGGATATATCACAGCAGGCAGTGTGATGTTAGTGTGCAGCCAGCAATGACAGGGAAACGCGTCGTTGTGATGCAAATAAAAAAAATTATGTTAGTTACTCAAAAAAGATTAAATAACAAACATGTTACTGGTTGGACAAAAACTAACATGTTTACTAGGCGGGGACGGTAAGTTGCGGAGACTCGCGCATAGAGATGCGAGCGCATGAAGTCTGCAAATGTAGTGGTCATGATGAAAGCTGCGCGAAGTAGTTAAGTCTATGCTTTCATTTTCGAAGAAATGCATTTTTTTTTCAATTGTAAAAAACACTGATTTGAATGCAATACATTATTGTACAAACCTGCGCGTGTATCCAAAAAATGCAGCACATGAACTGACTGCCGATCAGTTCAAATCATGCTACCCTGACGTTAATGCCCGACTACACATTAGATCATATAGGTTTCGAAATCAATAGGGTTGTAAACCTAAATAAGCTATACAGTTGAATAGAGCCTATGCAATTGTATAATACCAACACCCGTGCCACTATGAAAGTGACACCACTTTTACCATTGAGACTGACGATTTACATTAGCAGGCAGATTAGATACACAATCAATACATCTATAGATCAATTATAATGTATACCCTTGGGTCCAGATAGTCACCGACAGAGTGTCCGATCTAGTTTCCAAGGAGTCCAGACTCGTGTCCTGGATCTACAGGCAGGTCAGTAGGAGCACAGATGTTCTGCTCCCAGATGCATAGAAGTCTTCCTGGAATCTTCTTGTATCTCCTTATAGAGCGCAGGCTGCCTGGACATCAGATAAGTCTACTCTGCTCTCTGTCCCGGCTGCGAGTTCAAATCCACCTCACACCCGCTACTATTATCTGCAAGAGGAGGGGCGCACATGTCCCGCACCCCAACACCCCAATGTTGGTACCGCCCCCTCAGATCATGTTTTCCTCTAAAACGCAAAATGATTCATATAGCGCGCAAAGCAGGAAACCTCTCCAAAATAATTGAGCAACAATAATTTCACAATGGGTAACATTTCTAAATTGCTAAATGCTTTTGGTCACGAGGTAAGTATAATGTAGACGTACATGTAAGGATGTCTGAGGCCTATGATAGGAGCCTTATCACGTATACACTTAAGACCATGCCAATGTTCATTGTAGTTCTTATAATTAGCATACACTTTTATTCATTTCACTTTTGAGGATTTCCTTCATTTATATGAGGAACACATATTAGAAAACGGTGCAGTATTTAAAAAAAATCAGATTGCATGTGTCCATTACAAATGTTCTAATGACAGCGAGCAAGAGAAGGTAGCAATGTCAAACCAGCGATAACGTCTGATACAACATGTCAGGTGTGATGATGAGCAGCTGATTAGTAAATATCAGGTGATGCTCATTCCATTGTAGACTCCTTCTGCACCCCCGGACTGTGATGTGGGGCGGATCTCAACGCTGGTCCAATGTATGTAACCTGCTGACTGGACAAGGATGAAGGGCAACATCTGGGATTGTAAGAACTTGATAGTGTAGTGAGGAGCTCAGGATTTAGAGGACAGGATTCAGAGGTCAGGATGCCGAGGCCAGGATTCAGAGGTCAGGATTCCGAGGCCAGGATTCAGAGGCCAGGATTCAGAGGTCAGGATTTAGAGGCCAGGATTCCGAGGTCAGGATTCAGAGGTCAGGATTCCGAGGCCAGGATTCAGAAGTCCTCAAACAGGTCTTCAGCATTAGGACTGACAGAAGATTTCTGGGGAGCTTGTTCCTTGTTGGCTGTTTCCCTGGCCAGAGACGGGGGGGCCCTCCTGCCAAACCACACACACACACGTCAGTCTTATACATAGAGGTACACTAAAAGTTTATTATAATTTATTTTACTGCATTTATTAAATGTATGATCTGTGAGTCTATAGTGTGCGCAGATGTTCTTTTCTAACAAATGGCAGTCTGTCCTCCTGTGTGTAAAACCATATTGAATAATGTTGAGCAAATCCACACAGAATGCTTCAGAAGTCTAAACCAAAATAGTCCATCACAATATATACCGCAAGAATCATTTCGCACGCACGCGCATGCACGCTGCATCTGGATGATATGCTGGATAAGGGGTTCCACACTGGGTGGCAGAAGTGTCCACACAAACAAACACATTTAGAGAGGGAAGGACAGAGAGCAGGCCATTGGCTAATGAGGCAGTTATACAGCCTGATCTCCAGGAAGTGTGTAAGCTAGCCGATTAGGGAATACTAGAAACACATGGGAATTTTTTTCTGTATCCACGTGTGTGTGTGTGTGTGTGTTTGAGATGGAAGACCTCTGGCAAACCAGACTATTTAATTATCTCTAATTTAATAGAATAATCTATATAATAATAATTTAATAGAAAACACCTTTATTTCTTCAGTGATTTTCAGGTCTGGAAATACAAAGTGAATGTTACATCCAAAGTTCTGTTGTTTAAATATTGTTCCAGTGCCATGATCACCCCATTGAAATTGCCAAGCTCCTAAAAAACACACAAAAAGTGTTCTTACAAATGTTTACTACTGTAATGTAACTACGAATCAAAAGGGTTAAAATCAGAATAAACTCCTTGTGTACTAAATCAACGCATTGTTCGAAAAGTGGGAAATGTAATATGGATCACGAGACCACAGTTGACCTTTCAATTTTAATGATAGCCCATAATATTGACTCATTCTAAAACAGTCCTAACCTCATATCCACAATGGATCCTATTGACACTGGAAGTAATTGACGTCTTTGCGGAGTTTACAACGCGCACACTGAACCCCAAACCATTAACACCCCTCGTTCCCCCCAACAAGTTCAAACGACACATGTAAACCATTTACACACACTCTGTGATCTCTCTTCTGTGTGGAAACCGTTGGTCAATAGTTTGGGATTCCAAATTCCAAGCTTTGTGTTCACATGTAAGCTGAGTCACTTACACACGCTGATGAGCCAAAACATTATGACCACAGGTTTGGCAAAATAACTTATATATCGTCTCCCAACAATCAGTTCTCGTAGTCAACAAGTCAAATGCAGGAGAAATGTGCAGGATTAAAGACCTGAGCAGCTTTAACAAGAGCCAAATTGTTCTATGAATTAGCCACCTCATAAAGGTGTAGCCAATAGGCAAAAGTCAATTACAGACAATAAGCTGTAGGTTCAGAGAGTGACCATGTTAACTTCAAGATACCTACGATTGTAAAGAAATAGAAATGGCTCTTAATTGCATACTTTCAACATCAAACGTCTACAGGTAGTTAACCACTTCAGGCCATTGGGTTTTTGGTCAACTCCATGACCCAGGACCTTCTTGTCCGGTTACTTATTTTGGCCGGACGGCCAGCTCTAGGAAGTCTCTTGGCGATTACAAAGTTCTTCCATTTCACACTAATGCAGTCCAATGGGCTTTCAAATGCATCAGCAGTTTTCTCCAACATTGCAGTCTGAAATATTAGCCCACTACCTTTCTTGTTGAGACTGAGGGGCAAAAACGATTGTGACCGTACAGAGTAGCTTGACTGTCGGACCGAATTTTGACCGAACGAAATGCGGCGATGTTCTTTCACTCAGCATATCACACACAAAACGGTTGTGCAACGTACCAACATGGGAGCACCTCACATTTACTCTGGATGAGTCTGTTATTACATTCATCTATGAGACGGGGCGCGTTCAGGAACGGGGTGACACAGAACCTTTACTCTCGTCAACATGGATCAAAAGACACCTCTGTTCAAACCATTAGTTGTCACATGATTATAATAACGCTGACGATACATTATTTGACACGCTGATGACATCGTTCTCAATAGAACTCCACTGCAGTATCCCAGTCGTACGAGAAATGGTCAAGTTATGTAATACCTTCTGTGGATATATAATTGAAAAGACAAATGTACGCTTCAGGGTACTAAAAAGCATTGGGCATATAAATGTAAGGTTGGAGTTTGAATCCCTGAGACGACGCGGTGAAAACTTATCCACATTTAAAACTCAGAACACTCATCCTCTTCCCTTAACATCTTCGTGCTCTCCACACTATTTATTGTTTGTGTAGTGCGGATACACAATCTGTAGTCTGTTATCTTGTCTGATGTGAAGAAAAAGAATTGTGCCAATCAAAAATGCTGCGCCTTTCCCAAAGACCAATGACAATCTAGAATGGCACCTTGCGGGTACGCGACGTTCCTGTTGAAACGTCCATTTGTCTTTTTAAGGCAAGATGATGAAAGAATTGTTTTAGGGAAATATTAAAAAAATAAAACATTCTCAATTCAATTGATTGCTTCTTTGTGTTATAAGATTTCTCAAAGACAATCGTTCTTTTTAAATTATTGTAGAGGCACTAACATACATTTTCTTTACTTGTTGATCAGTAAACGCAAACCCTTCTTCCGGGTTAGCGTGTGTGAATGTTGAAGCTGAAGCAAACCAGCACCATGCAACAACAAAGCGCACACGCGCACGCGCACGCGCACGCGCACGCGCACGCGCACGCGCACACGCACACGCACACGCACACGCACACGCACACGCACACGCACACGCACACGCACACGCACACACACACACACACACACACACACACACACACACACACACACACACACACACACACACACACAGCTGTGTCAATACCAAGGCTTGTAGTGATTATCAGTACTGATGGTTTACAGAGCTTGTATGCCTGTGTGTATGTGAGAAAGTACTGCAGTCACTTTAATCTAAACCAGAAGGGGTCATGGGAAAATTAGCCAATAGACAACAGAACAGTAAATTGGCAGGGGTTAATTTATCCTTACTGGGGATACTGCAACATCCGTTTGTGATATTCCTACGACAAAGAAGTTACTGCAAAAACGTTTTTTCCCCACTGGTGAGATCATTGTTAAATTAGCAGCATATATACTTAGGTAGACAGAATATGCTCCTTCTTCAAACAAAACATATGCAATAAATCTGGGACAATTACAAGGTCTCCCGAACTGTATAACAAACATACAGTAAAACTGTCATTTTTACGTACAATACATCCCATTGTGAAACATCTTCCTCCTTTTTTTCCAGCATTGTGGTGAGTGCATTTTTGTGTACGTATGCTTCACATCTGCAATGACTGGGGCCATTTCTGAGTTGATTAAATGATGGATATGCACAAGCAAGACAGATACGATCCAGGAGGGGAAACCTGATTCAGTCTTCATCACACGAACCACTAAGAGAGGAATTCACCTTTTAGCTGCACTATAACCAACCACGGGATCCACACTGGGGCCACACTGGATCCACACTGGGGCCACACTGGGACCACACTGGGACCACACTGGGACCACACTGGGGCCACACTGGGGCCACACTGGGACCACACTGGGACCACACTGGGGCCACACTGGGACCACACTGGGACCACACTGGGACCACACTGGGGCCACACTGGGACCACACTGGGGCCACACTGGGGCCACACTGGGACCACACTGGGGCCACACTGGGGCCACACTGGGGCCACACTGGGGCCACACTGGGACCACACTGGGACCACACTGGGGCCACACTGGGGCCACACTGGGGCCACACTGGGGCCACACTGGGGCCACACTGGGACCACACTGGGGCCACACTGGGGCCACACTGGGGCCACACTGGGGCCACACTGGGGCCACACTGGGGCCACACTGGGGCCACACTGGGGCCACACTGGGGCCACACTGGGGCCACACTGGGGCCACACTGGGGCCACACTGGGGCCACACTGGGGCCACACTGGGGCCACACTGGGGCCACACTGGGACCACACTGGGACCACACTGGGACCACACTGGGACCACACTGGGACCACACTGGGACCACACTGGGTCCACACTGGGTCCACACTGGGTCCACACTGGGTCCACACTGGGTCCACACTGGGTCCACACTGGGTCCACACTGGGTCCACACTGGGTCCACACTGCTTACCAGGAATACAGGGAATTCTTGTGGCCAAGTTACCAAGTTGACTTCAATTTGCTTAAACATCTATGGATAACTGGAAACTAGCAGTGATTCCCAAAACCTGGACAGAGTTTGGATATAATAATGGAAAAAACAATCCTGGTCTGGAAAGCTTTAATAGACCAATGGAAAAGCACTAACAACGGTGTTTTAGTGCCTGTATTCAATAGCTGAAATTGTTTTAGTTGATCATTTTAAATGCTTGTAAAACAAGGATTCAAATGTATACTCTACTTGGTCAACAGTCCCTACTAACAGGCCTATACGTTCAAACATCATCTGTGTGTAGTTATCCGTGCGTGCGTGTGTGTGTGTGTGTGTGTACAGCATTGTGATATAGCCGTAGGGTGGTCGGCTGTAAGGTTTTCCACAGGTTGTCCTCCACCACACCGCCGGAGTGGAAAGTATGAGTTCAGGAATGGCTGATTGGGCAGCTACCACGTGGAGAAGGTGTGAGCCAATCAAATGCCCGATGGGTTTCCTTTAATCTACTGTCCAGAGGTAGTCTGGCATCGTCTCAGTCCCCTCTAGACAAATCATACACGACCGTGTGGAGACACGATGACAAGTTGTCGATCAGTAAGAGTTTAATGGCCTCTAATGACTCAACTCTATTCTCCTGCCCCCTCCTGTTCTTTCCCTCCCCTCCCCGGTCTTCCCCTCCCCGGTCCTTCCCTCCCCGGTCCTCCCCTCCCCTCCCCGGTCCTCCC
Organism: Dallia pectoralis; assembly: GCA_029465975.1. Lineage (NCBI taxonomy): Eukaryota > Metazoa > Chordata > Actinopteri > Esociformes > Umbridae > Dallia > Dallia pectoralis. The sequence goes on from CM055758.1 coordinate 8,685,572, forward strand.
CTCCCGGTCATCCCCTCCCGGTCATCCCCTCCCCGGTCCTCCCCTCCCGGTCCTCCCCTCCCCGGTCCTCCCCTCCCCGGTCCTTAATCTGCTGCTGCATTATACAATGTTTGTTTAACTGAGCCAAGCTACTGTCTGTAGGATATAGGGGACTTTATTCAGAAGGATTTATTGGGTTTGATTTGTGCTGTTAAAATCTTGTTGTCCCATGAGGCATTATGACACACACACACACACACACACACCAAAAACAGAACCTTCAACCAAAACCTGACCTGACCCCTAATCCCAATTGAAACCTGCGACCAGCAAATCCACCCCTACACACAGACATATATACACTAAAAATTTCCCAACACATTTTAGTTACTATACCACATACAGAATGTTTCTCTGCCTGGAGTACCCCCCTCATGTTTATTTCACTAGTAAGTCTATGGTTTCACCAGTGTTTTCAAGTACCCCCTGTGGAGAGGCCAAGTACCACCATGGGTCCTAGCACCCATGTTTGGGAACCACTGGTGTAAGACTCCGACATGATCTTAAGAGAAGTTCATGGCATTAAAAGTTTTCAGATCTTTAAACCAATATTCGATAAAAGGAAACCTGAGTTGATATGCAAAGTTACAAAGTTGATGATACTTATTTAATTACTTTATTGCACACAGTTGATGATACTTATTTCATTTATTTATTGCACAAAGTTGACGATACTTATTTAATTTATTATTACACAAAGTTGATGCTACTTATTTCATTTATTTATTGAACACAGTTGTGCCTCATCAGCACCTTAGACTCACGAACAGCATCTACGCGTTTCCTGTGACTTTTCCTGTACTTCTTCACCTTTCTCCACAGAGTTCTTTGTCTGACAGTTTTAGTCTGACAACTTTAGATTCTCTTTTACTGATTTTTGGACCAAAGATTGTGAACGACTGACAAAATGTGCATTTTCTCTGCCATGCAGAACAGCCTAACCCCAGGGATATTTTCAAGCATGGAAAAATGTTTTTCCCGACACTACCACTATGCTTGACCGCTTGCCTGAGTTTTTTCCCAATGTGTAATGCAGTGTTTAGTTTTCAACTTGACCCATGTTGCCCAGAAACGCATCATTTCATGGAACATGGTCCCAGAACCCTCGAGAATAATCCAGGTGCTCGTTAGCGAATTTGAGGTGAGCATTCTGGTTCATCTTAGCGAGCAGTGTTTTCCAGCTTGCTACCATCACATGGATCAACTCTTCCATGAATCTGAGTATCTTTCCAATGGTGGAGTCATGAACTCTGACCTTAGCTGAAGAGAGAGACCTGCAGGTCCTGGGATGTTGTTTTACGGTCTTTCTGACATCTTGGAAATTTGGAGTCTTTCTCTTGGAGAGATTTGTTCAGGGCGGCCTCTAACGGGAAGATTATGTATTGTCCCAAACTTTTCCATAATAGTTCTTTTGTCGCTTTCAAAGTTCTGGCCTATCAACTTCAATCGAATGGCAAGGCCCAAAGTTAGTCCGATTCAGTCATCGGGTGTAGAGTCGGGGTGGGGGGGGAGAATGCTACATATGTAGAGGAGCGACAGACGAGGAAATAACAGTGCCATTCTCATGTCAGCGAAAGGAAATTCAGAAAAAGACAGATGCCCAGTGGGTGTCTTTTGGGCAAACGAAACCAAGTGTTCAGCAGTCAGGACGAAACAGATCAACAATACCCATTTACACAGGAGACATCGGGAATACTCATGGTCACACCGTAGACAGGATTTTACACTATTTCAGTGTGTGTGTACGAAGTGTGCGTATGCCTGTGTGTGTGTGTGTGTGTGCATATGCGTGTGTGTGTGTGTTCAGGTGCTTTTACAGACAGAACGGTCACACCCAAAGTAACTAGACACATTTGAGGCTGACCTAATGACCTTGAGTCTGGCTTTGGTGAACTGAGATGGAAACATGCCGTGGACGGATGGAGAGGGATGTGTGTGTGTGTGTGTGTGTGTGTGAGTCATACACATACCGTGGCCTCTGCGTTGGCTCCAGGGTCGGTTTCATAGCAACCGTTTCTGGTGGTTGTCGGTGACGAAAGCGCCGTTTGCGGCAGGGCGCCACATCCGTGATGTCATTTGGGCTGTTGCCCAATGGGCTGGGGCTTCGTGACGTCCCTGGCGATACAGCATGTTGGGAAAGGGTCAGCCAATGTTCAAATCATTAATTTGTCCTTTTGAGTGAGTGTGGGACACAGTGGATAGCTCCCTAATAGAAACCACTGCCTTATCTTATCCTATACAACTCCACAACGTCATAGAAAGTTATACATACATGTTGGAAAAAACACTTTGCCGAAAGTGATCCATCGCTGACACCCTGATTGCTGAAATGCATACTTTTTTCAGATCATATTAACCGTTGACTAATTCAAGCGCACTGAACGAGTAAACTGCCCGTCTAAATAGACAGCAAACATAAAAACAGGTCTGGTTTGCAGCATCCAACATCTGGAGGACATCCACCCCACATTCCCTGCCTCACATGGTCACTCTCTGAGGAACCGGGGTCTATTTCCTTTAATGAATCAGCATGTTTGAATGACGGGAGGATGAGAGAGAAATCCCAGAGGGACAGGACAGGGAGAGGAGAAGAGGACAGGGAGAGGAGAAGAGGACAGGGAGAGGAGAAGAGGACAGCGAGAGGAGAAGAGGACAGCGAGAGGAGAAGAGGACAGCGAGAGGAGAAGAGGACAGCGAGAGGAGAAGAGGACAGCGAGAGGAGAAGAGGACAGCGAGAGGAGAAGAGGACAGGGAGAGGAGAAGAGGACAGCGAGAGGAGAAGAGGACAGCGAGAGGAGAAGAGGACAGCGAGAGGAGAAGAGGACAGGGAGAGAAGAAGAGGACAGCGAGAGGAGAGGACAGCGAGAGGAGGAGAGGACAGGGAGAGGAGGAGAGGACAGGGAGACAGCGTATGCTTTAGTAACTTTTACTCGTATGCTTTAGTATGTCATACTAAAGCATACGAGTAAAAGTTACTGTATGTCAAACAGTAATAATAGTCAGTGTGTAACTGAAACATGAGTTTCCGGTCACACAGGTTAGCAGTGTTAAAAACACTGTGATAAAGTGAATGGTCTCATTCATCACATTGACAGACAGGCATGTCACATAGAGTAACAAGCCAACAGCTGTAGAAGCACTGAGACACCAGATTATGGGGTCTCCTGGCAAACATGTAAACCATAATATAACACCTGGGTTATTATAACGCACTGACACACACACGCACACACGCGCACACACGCACACACACGCACACACACGCGCACACACGCACACACACGCACACACACGCACACACACGCACACACACGCGCACACACGCGCACACACGCACACACACGCGCACACACGCGCACACACACGCGCACACACACAGCCACGCAGCCCCACACACACACACACACACACATGCGCACACACACAAACACGCACACAAACACGCACAGGATGTACCACCTGGATCAAGATCTACTGGATTCACACACAGCTGAACAAAAAAGCACTTAACAACATATTTGCTACTTGACACTCAGCACAGTCCAGACTGGTAGACAGATAACAAACTTGTCCATAATGCCACCACATACACAATAAGACAAGCTAACAAATACAGTAACAAATACATGAACACTTTCTCTCATCCCGTCTACCCAGCAGTACACAAAAACACTGACTCACCGTCAAGGCAACAGACTCAACACAGGAACATTGTGAATATTTTCCATCAGATAAGGTGTACAGCTGTTAAAGGGAGGGACATGACCACTACCTGCCAAATCCCCCTGTTCCAAAACCTTAATGACAGACAGCCAGGGCTCCTTCTACTTGAGCTACATACCAGCCCAAAATAAACCCTCAGAATCAGAGTCACCATCCTCCACGAAAACAATAACAAAGACCTGAGAATAGCTCTTGGTGTAAAAAAGAAAAATACAGCGAAATACTCTAAAAGAACCTGGTCCATTTGGCTAAAAACTGAAGTTTGAAATAAACCATTCTGCAGGTCAATAATCCCAAACAAAGCTGCGGCAACGCTGGAGTAGCTCGAGAACAAATATATGCATTTCAGTGGCTCAGTCCTCATCTCAACCCCAATGAGAATATGTGCATTTCAGTGGCTCAGTCCTCATCTCAACCCCAATGAGAATATGTGCATTTCAGTGGCTCAGTCCTCATCTCAACCCCAATGAGAATATGTGCATTTCAGTGGCTCAGTCCTCATCTCAACCCCAATGAGAATATGTGCATTTCAGTGGCTCAGTCCTCATCTCAACCCCAATGAGAATATGTGCATTTCAGTGGCTCAGTCCTCATCTCAACCCCAATGAGAATATGTGCATTTCAGTGGCTCAGTCCTCATCTCAACCCCAATGAGAATATGTGCATTTCAGTGGCTCAGTCCTCATCTCAACCCCAATGAGAATATGTGCATTTCAGTGGCTCAGTCCTCATCTCAACCCCAATGAGAATATGTGCATTTCAGTGGCTCAGTCCACATCTCAACCCCAATGACAATATGTGGCACTTTTTGGACATTCTGGTCAACAATCATCCTACAAACCTAAACAATTAAGAGCAAATCTACCAAAAAAAGAGCTGGCCAAAATCACTCTGCCACTGTGTGTAAAACCGGCACATATCCGGTTCTATGAAGAACCTGGTTCTACATTTCACAAAACCCGAAGATCAATAAGATCCGAGCTTAGGATACTGCTATCGATACTAGTGGGTCTTAAAATATAACGTTATGTCGCGAGAGACAGCAGTCGTGTCATTCAAATCAATCACTGGTGCACAAACATACATTGATTGTCAAGTAAAGTTAAGAGTTATTGATTTGTCTCACGCCCTCACTCACTCATTCCTCATTGGGTTGGTAAGAAAATATCAGCCAACAAAATTTCAATGTACAATTTTTATTTCCGTGAAACGAGAGAAAGGGTAAGCAAATGTATTTCGTTCATTTGACCTTTTGAGTGAGTGAACTACTCATGGAAATAGTTTCCTAATGGAAACCACAAGCGTATCTTATCCTAAAGAACTTCACAAATATTTAATCTCATATTTATGTGACGACACTTTACTTCTTTCAAGGGTGCCAATTATTCTAATGGTCAAAGGATATCCAGTGATATGTAGATACGTACTGGATATGTACTGGATATGTACTGGATGTGTATTGGATGTGTACTGGATATGTACTGGATGTGTACTGGATCTGTACTGGATATGTACTGGATGTGTACTGGATGTGTACTGGATGTGTACTGGATGTGTACCGGATGTGTACCGGATGTGTACCGGATGTGTATTGGATGTGTGTTTGTGTGATATATACGTGTGTGTGTGTGTGTGTGTATGTGTGTGTGTTATTATACGTGTGTGTGTGTATTTGTGTGTGTGCGTGTGTGTGTGTGATATATACGTGTGTGTGTGTGTGTGTGTGTGTGTGTGTGTGTGTGTGTGTGCGTGTATTTGTGTGTGTGTATGTGTGTGTATGTGTTTGATATATACGTGTGTGTGTGTGAGTGTGTGAGTGTGTATGTGTTTGATATATACGTGTGTGTGTGTATGTGTGATATATACGTGTGTGTGTGTGTTTGTGCGTGTGTGTATTTGTGCGTGTGTGTATTTGTGTGTGTGTGTATGTGTGTGTGTGTGAGTGTGTATGTGTGTGATATATTTGTGTGTGTGTGTGTGTGTGTGATATATACATGTGTGTGTGTGTGTGTGTGTATGTGTGTGTGATATATACGTGTGTGTGTGTGTGTGTGTGTATGTGTGTGTGATATATACGTGTGTGTGTGTCCTACCGTGGGTATTTGTTGTAGAGGCAGGCTGTGGCTCCTCCTCATCAGTGCTTGCTGCATATTCATCCACCCCCTCTTCCTCTCCATCCCCCGTCTCCACTGCTGCCTTCCTCATCCTTTTCCCAGAACTCCTCTCAGTGTCTTCCCTATAAAACCAAAAACATACAGATGTTGACACAACTCCAGGAGGTCCTGTAAGCTCTATGATCATCTGCTTACTAGTAATGCGTCATACGCACTTGTATCAACTAATATAGCTGGGGATTAAATCAAGTTGTCTTATTTTACTGCCTAACTAACATCTTTATTCACTTACAGTACAGCCTGATGAGCCCAAACATCATGCCCCGTGTGCGGCCAAAACAGCGCCGACCTGCCAAGGCACCGACACAAAAGTGTCCTGTGGTATCTGGCACTGAGATATTATCCGCAGATCCTTCAAGTCCTGTAAGTAGTGAGGCGGAGCCAACGTGCACACCAGCACATCCCACAAATGCACAATCAGATTGAGATCTGGAGGCCAGGGCAAACCCTTGAAGTCTATATCCTCTTCTTTAATCCGTTCACGAACAATGTGTGGCAGGGCACATGAATCCGCTGAATGGTTTACCGTTTCCATGCAGGGGCGTGCTTGGTTTGTAACAGTGTTTCGGTAGGTGGCGCGTGTCAAATTAATGTACACATGAATGCCCGGACTCGGGGTTTCCCAACAGAACATTTCCCAGAGCGCATCACACTCCCTCCACCAGCTTGTCAACTTCCCACCGTGCATCCTGGTGACATCACTTCTCCACATTTAACGACGGTCCACTTCTGCACTGCCCAAGGTCCAGCTCCGAAACGTGCGTGCCCATTGCGGCTTGCGTGCCCATCCATGTACACAGCAGGGTGTGGTGCACTGTGTGTGTTGTGGGTGACACATTCCTCACGTCAGCTTCATTAAAATGTTGTGCCGACCTTCTGTCGGTTTGGGCCGGACGGGATAGCTTTAGTTGCCCTCACGCGTCGATAAGCCTTGGGCGCCCAACACTCTGTCGCCGGTTTGCGGTTTGTCGTTCCTGTGACCACTGTCGATAGGTGGTGAGTATTGCGGGAGCACCCCACCAGCCCTACCAGATCAGAGATGCTCTGACCCATAACAATAACCGCTTCACTGGCGACTGGTCATAACGTTCTGGCTTATCAGTGTATACTGTAATGTGTCGTTAACAAATCGTCAAACCGTCATGATATATCACAATCATTCACGCAGATGCTGACTGTGTAGAAGGAAGTTAACAGGATGAGTAAACCTCTGTTGGACCATTGAATCATTTCCTGTCACTAAAAATGTGTGTGGAAATAATAATATATCCTGTGACCATGAGGGGTGAGACAAACCTCCGTCGGGTAACATTTGGTTGTTTGTGTGTGTATTCTAGTGCGTACCTGGTCTACCTCAACGTGTGTGATGTTCTACTGCAGACTGCGTACCTGGTATTCTCAATGTGTGTGGTGTTCTCCTGTAGACTGCATACCTGGTATTCTCAGGGTGTGTGATGTTCTCCTGCAGACTGCATACCTGGTATTCTCAATGTGTGTGGTGTTCTCCTGCAGACTGCGTACCTGGTATTCTCAGGGTGTGTGATGTTCTCCTGCAGACTGCATACCTGGTATTCTCAATGTGTGTGATGTTCTCCTGCAGACTGCATACCTGGTATTCTCAATGTGTGTGATGTTCTCCTGTAGACTGCATACCTGGTATTCTCAGGGTGTGTGATGTTCTCCTACAGACTGCATACCTGGTATTCTCAATGTGTGTGATGTTCTTCTGTAGACTGCGTACCTGGTATTCTCAAGGTGTGTGATGTTCTTCTGCAGACTGCGTATCTTGGCTTTCTTCTCATTTAACACCAGGACAAAGCGAGAGTACAACTCTGACTCTAGTGTCTCCTTACCACTGATGTAGCGCTGCATCCTGCACACACATACACACACGTGGTGTCAGAGCTAGGAGAACAAAACCCCCAGACGCAGAACCTGAGACACCCAACAGACCCCCAGACACCCAGCAAACCCCTAGACGCCCAACAAACCCAACAGACCCCCAGACGCCCAACACACCCCCAGACGCCCAACACACCCCCAGACGCCCAACAGACCCAACAAACCCCCAGACGCCCAACAGACCCAACAAACCCCCAGACGCCCAACAGACCCCCAAACCCCCAGACGCCCAACAAACCCCCAGACATCCAACAAACCCCCAGACGTCCAACACACCCGGAGGAAAGTACAGTGTGTGTGGTCTTACTCAGAATTAATGTGTTGTAGTTCCTGTTTGAGTCTGAGGTTCTCCTCCATTAGTGATCGGTTGTGGTTCTGTAGTGTGGTTCCACATTCTAGACCATGTGTCAGTAATGCTCTGACCTCCTCCACAGGCTCCGGAACCTCACACAGCAATACAGAACCCAGACAGAACTAAAGGGAGAGAGAGAGATAATGAGAGAGACAGTAAATGCACATGTGGCCCTGTAACACACACACACACACACACTATCCTTCTACAAACACAACACACCCATACAAACTCCTCATCCATCTCCCTGTCCTTCCCTGTCTCTCTCTCTCCTGCCCTATTTCCTCTCCGGTCTCTCTCCCTCCTCACCTATTTCCTCCACCGTATCTCTCCCACCTCACCTATTTCCTCTCCGGTCTCTCTACATCCTCCCCTATTTCCTCCCGTCTCTCTCCCTCCTCACCTATTCCCTTCCCTGCTTCTCTCCATCCTCCCCTGTTTCCTCTCCGGTCTCTCTACATCCTCCCCTATTTCCTCCCGTCTCTCTCCATCCTCCCCTGTTTCCTCTCCGGTCTCTCTACATCCTCCCCTATTTCCTCCCGTCTCTCCATCCTCAACTATTTCCTCTCCGGTCTCTCTACATCCTCCCCTATTTCCTCCCGTCTCTCTCCATCCTCAACTATTTCCTCTCCTGTCTCTCTATATCCTCCCCTATTTCCTCCCGTCTCTCTACATCCTCACCTATTTCCTCTCCTGGCTCGCTCTGTCTCTACCTGCCTCCACATCAGTCTTTCTCCTCTTCCCCACCTACATCCTCCCTTGGCACTCTGTCTCTGTGTCTCTCCCTCCATCTCTCTCTCCATCATTCTCTCCATTTCTCCCTCCATTTCTCCCTCGCTACCAGGTTTCCTCTGTCTGGTGTATTTAAAGCAGGCAAATATATACCAGTTATGACTTCTCATCTCTAAATCAACACTCAAACAAATAATGTTACAGTGAAATACACTCATCCTACTAACATTCAAATAGATACTGAAACTTGGTCCTAGTGAATCCCATGACCTGACATGGAAAAAACTCAAGGTCTTAAAATGACTTTCACTGGCTGGCCCCGCGTGAGTTGGACAGCTTGTGGATCAGTGGACAAAGAAATTGGCGGTAATATTATTGCTCAACAGTGACATGGCGCAAAACGTTAGTGGCTGGAAAAAACAAGTTGGCTAGAAAAACATTGACTCAGACAGTGTCAATCCCAGTAGTCATAGAAACACTTTTTTCTGATTCGTCGTTCCCGTTATTTCATTCTCCTTCTTTCTCCGTGACTCAGATTCCATGATTAACTGGGAAGTGTTTGGGTAGCGTCTGTCGTTACTACATATCTGGGGTGTCCCATATTTAACTGAATGACTGAAAGCAATTATAGCCACTGGTGTAAGCACCGCTTCTGTCTGGGAATCACAGTAATAGTCTCAGTTTGTGGAGGTAGATGGCAGCCATATATGACTGGAGAAGAAACAGTGGACATGAAGTCAAAGAAGCATTGTTGAATGGTGTTGCAGTGAATGTGCGGTCGTACAAGGGGTCTGTGCCATGGAGTTGTGCCGTGGAGTTGTGCCGTGGTTTGCCCGTATAAGGGCTCTTTCTACTACTGGTCCATTAACCTCCACTGCCACACACAAAAACACACACAAAAATGCTCTGCCAAACAAAATCAGACACACCTTCTTGCTGCCAATTGATACACATACTGGGTCTGGAGATGGTTTCAAAGCACGAAAACACACACACACACACACACACACACACACATTAAAAGGACACAGACCACACATTCACACAAAAGAGCTCCCAATATGGCCTGAGAGACATTAGACTGCAAAGAATCGAATGATTAAAAAGAAGCTGATGACAAGAAAACAATGGTGTGGAAGAAAGATATCAAAAGGGAAAAACAATGAAAAGTCAACTAGCCTCATATTAAATTATTGACGGACCATCATAACGCAGGAATTGTTCTCCAAAATCAAAATCAAATGTCAAGTTGCACAATACCAGTGCCCCGAGGAAACCCATTGACATGGTGGTCCTGTGTAGTCCATTTGGTAAAGCATGGTTCATCCATCACAAGCATAGTGTGTGTGACTCCCGGGACCGTGCATGGAGTACATAGATGCCAAATGAACTGAAACCTATGACTAGGAATCATTTCTATTATGTACATGTGAGTGTGAGTGTGTGTGTGTGTGTAAATCAATCTCCTTCAGAAAGTGTTGAGCAACCGTTTTTCCTCTTGGGTGATGCGTCTCATTAACTTTTGTTTCTAAAACAGGCGATCCTATTCATTTCGCCTTTTCACTAAAACACATTCACTTGAATTTCCATTCTGTCATTACGAAATAACTATGGCAACAAAGCACAAACAAGATGTGTGTGTTTGTGTGTGTGTGTCTGTGTCTGTGCGTATATATGGGCTTGACCCCTGAACACAGAAGCTGTCACCAAGTCATCTGTTCGCTGTGTGTTTATCGCCATAGCGACTGGAACTTTAATGTATTCCACTCTACACCGTGAGGAGGAAGAGGAGGGGGAGGAGGAAGGCAAGACTGCCCCCTTCGTCCCGACGCCCAGTTGGAGTAACCCCTCAAAATTCCCATAGCAATGTCGGCTTCATGAGAGGACTGGAATCACTATTTTAAGATCTCACTCTTGGAGAGGCGCGCCAAATAGGAAAGCTATGATCAATTTGTATGTCTGACTTCCAGATGTTAAACAGTGTAACAGTGGGAATACCTTCTGAATGAATGATAAGACTATTCTAGAAATCTCCGTGTTGAAAGACAATACCAGTGTGTTAGAAGTATATGGGTTCATTGATCGGTTAGATAGTAAAGTTTACATTTTCAAATCATATAAAATGTTTTTTTCTATGTCGTCGTATGTAAACAGTCATACAGACAACCATTTTCTACTAGCCAATAGCAGGCTAAGGAAATTGAAGCCTACAGTTAATAACATAGTAAAATCCTCTATGGTAATCTACAGTTGCACCCCAGTAAATAAATACCATAGAGTGTTTAAGATATGTGAAGTTAGCGGAGGCACAGTGCATTCTCACACCCATAAACAGGTCTGACAAGTGACGTCATTTGCAAACACAACAGAGTGTTTACTTCCGTCAATATTCCTTTATATCCACCCTGAAATTCATGTTTACGTGACACATTAGACCTCAGATACCACATGAAGGACGGCTTACTTGCTAAACAAACAATTTAACGGAAATTTTACCAAAATTACAAGAGGAAACTTGTTTCCATCCCGCATAAGCAGTCTATACACAAGGTAGGATTGCAATCCATGCTTTTTTTTTTTTTTTTGTTATTGCCACAACGGTTACCAAATCTTATTCAAGTCATTATGCTGGATGTTGATGTTTTTTAAATCATGTCCTACGGTTAAATCGCCCAGTTTGGTCTATAAAACAAGGCTTAAGATTCCCCACGACACTCACCGATATGTCCATCTGGACTTTCTCGTAGGCCAGGGTCATGTTGGCAACTAGGCTGGGATTAGAGGTCAAGGTGAAGCTGTAGTCTGTAGCAGAGGCTCCGGTCCCGGTCAGCGCCTGCTGGAGGTCCTGGATGTAACGATCTGTCGGCATCTCCAGCTCCTCCGCTTCCTCCCTCACTGCATCTTCTGAAACTACACGGGGAGGACGGGAGAAGCAGGGGGGAGTTTAGACAGGTGTGTGGTTAAGTGTGTGTGAGTGTGTATTAGTTTGAATATATGTGTTTACCCTCTCCTCTCCATGCGTTCTGTCCATCAGTGAGCAGTAACAGGAAACCAGAGCCCAAGTCCCGCCCCCTCCACTCTACCCGCAGGAAGTAGGAGATTTGTGACTCTGAGGAAACATGGACCTCACGCACCGTCACAGGCATCTCACAAACACACACACACAAACACACACACACCCCCCTGCAGAAAAACAACACACACACACACATTTGAAACCATTCTATCTGAAATTGAGATTGTATCCAAAAACAGTATGGATGTTAGTGACATGTATTATGTGTCATGGTACACCATTATTTCCCAAATGTTCCTACAAGCTGTAATACACTGGCCAGACAGTAAGAACCTCTGAATCTTCTCACTGTGGACCAGCTAGCGAACAAGCAGCAAAACAGAGCACGTCTCACACACCTCCCGGCCGACAGCATTAAAAGGGCAGTCGTGTTTTATAAACACTGTGTAGCGTCATTATACTGAAACACTGAACAGCTGTTGTACAAAAACCTTTAGCTAGCCCACATGCTGGGTCTGGTCTGGGGAGGCTGGGGGACACCTCCAGGGCCTGGATTGGGTTTGAAAAGCAATGGAGGTATTGAGAGAGACCCACTTGGTTTTATTTGCTCCCAGCAGAACTTGGCTAGGCAAAGCGAACATGTGCTGGCATAAAGAGTCTCACTTGACAAATGGGGAAAAAGCAACCATACTGCTGTTTGTTCTTGCCACCGTATCAAATGGCATGGCCAGTAAATAGTCTAAAATAATCTTAGAGAGTGATCGGTCATTAATGAATCTGTTGTATTTCAAATACATGTATATACTGTGCTCTCCAGAACTTCTGCTTCTTATGTGAAGATGAGCAAAACGGGCAAAACATTTTTTATTGTTTGTCCTCAGATGGTCACTCACCGATGGTTTTTTGGTTCTGTACATTTCATAGGCCATTTTCCCATCATTACATCCAACAAAATAATAATAATAACAAACCTTAATCTGGTGGCTATCAAAAGTTTACACACCTACATTAAAAATAAAGCTTTTTAATGTAATGGCCGGAATAAAAATAAATCAAGTCAGACCCTGTTTCAGATTTAATAAGATATTGAAACCAACAATATTTTTGTAAAATCAAAGAGATAAATCTTCTAATCAAAAAAGATGACATGTCAAATAAAGTGCTTGGGTTGCATAAGTCTGCACACCCCAGAAATAACAGTTTGTGGAAACTCTTTTAGCTTGGATTACAGAAATACGTTTGGATAGGTCTCTATCAACAAGACACGCATGGATTTTGCACTCTTTGCAGAAGAGTTCAATCTCAGTCTAATTGCACTGGGATCTCCTATACACAGCCTTCCTCAGATAAGACGGCAGACTTTCATTACACAGACTGGGAAATTGCAAGACATTGATCTTTCATTTTGCAAGACATTAGTTTGTTTATTTGGCTGTGTGGTTCGGACCCTTTTTTTTGTTGGAAGGTGGAATTGTAATTTAACTTCAGCTTTCTGGTAAATGGCAGCTGGGTCCATGCTCAAACATAAATGTTATTTTGATCGGCTCATTTCACCCTGTTTTGGGAGCATAGCCCTGGTCCCGACTGAAAAGGAGCCCCATAGCCCGATGTGGCCGTCACCATGCTTGAGAGTGGGTACTAAGGACTTTGGTTATTGAGCTGTATTGGCTTTGCATCAAACATGTTTAGGATTTTTTTGGAATTACGGCCATGAATTGGATACTAACGGAGCACAATATATGTTGGCGTGTGAGGAAGGTTTCTAAGTGAAAAGCAACAGTTTGTAACAAATGACAACAAATACACTGTGCACTTTCACAGCAATTGCATTTACATTAGTTAACTATTAATGCAGTCTAACCATGCGTGGTGCGTTGCGCAAAACCGGTTCTTTAGTGAATCTAGATCACATAATATATTAGTAGGTCTATTAAAACATCATATCAATTAGAAACAGGATCCATCTGCAAAAACAGTAGTCAGCTAAATCACTGCCAAAAACGGGGCAAGTGTACATACATTGTTTGAGGCAAAAATGTCACTTCGTATTGTTCCTGTTGTTAAAAAATCTTCTGTCACACAAGCCAGCAAGTTGGGTTAAGAATGACAAATATGTTCAGCCTATGCAACATTTTGTAAGTGATTTCCTTTTATATAGAACTCTGTGACCATGATGTCAGTTCAGATGTGCAGCACAGTAAATAAGGAGATAAACCTGGCTGCGGCGCAGTCATTCTTTAGCCCTTAACTTCTGCACCTAGCATCTATACAGCAGGCCACCAGTAATGACAGACACACGCACATACACAGACCCTAATGACACACAAACACCTTTACAATCACAAGCGTTCACAACCACAGAGTAATGACAGACATCAGAACTGACTTCAGGAGAGTGCAGCAACTTCAAACGAACAGGTTCGTTCCAAATAACCGTCTCAAAGTAAATTAAAACAATAAACACCGGATAATGGTTTTAATTTCAGCCACAACAGACAACATCGCTATGCACAATTCTGTAATAGTAGTTTTTAGCCTGGAAGCACATGCTTATATCCTACCTATCAAATAGGTCTCATTCATCCCTTAGTGGGCAGTTTTGAACGTCTCGTCAATCATTCTATTCCAGTTCACTACATCGTGGTTTGTGTGGTGTGATCGGGGACTGTTTAACTAATTTGTTCACGTATTTTAGAAACATACTTCATCGGTCCTCCATACCAATTCCAGTGCTTAATTGATTCTAGGTAGTAATGCATGTTTATAAACGTATGTTTATAAACATACGACAGTGTTTATAATGCACGTGTTTATAATGCACTACTGTAGTGTTTATAAACATTGCTCAATACGACAGTAGCAGCAGTAATGCATGTTTATAAACATAACAGTGTTTATAAGCTAACAAATAACATGGCACAGCACAGTTGTAGTGTTGTGCAAAACATATACGTGTCTTACCTACTTCAATCTGAGCCAGCCTCCGTTGTTAGATAGTTGGATGTGTCTTGTAATATCGTGGTGTCAAACAGTAGAAGAAGCCACAACAGATCGTAAATCTACGTCAGTTGCCGCTGCTACATCCGGTTTCGGTTCATTGTACACGTCATTTGTATGCGACGCTACAGTCGTGCGGTAGAGGCGCTTACCTTGTATTTTCTTTTTCTTTTTTACCTTGTGATATTTGTCCACCGTTAATTCCGTATTTGTGAGTTGGTATTTTCAACTCAGAAAATTATCACTATTCTGTAAATCTGTCTTGGCAACATTATAAGACTTCAAATTACAAAGTCACGGTTTAAAGGAACTAGAGAGAGAGTCGTAACTAGTTTACAACTTTACAAGCTATGCAATTATTAAAAAAAAACAGGCCTGATGTGGCCACCAGGTTATGACTATGATGTCATATTTGTTATAGAGACAAGGGGTTTTAAACCCCTGATAGATAACCTTGTTTAATATGTTCTGTAGTCAGCCATATGAAACTTCCAGAGCCTGCCGACAGTGATCCTGCTACTAATTTGTAGCCGTGCAATCCCCAGAGCCATGGCACAGAGTCAAGTTGTGGACAACTGGTATGATTCAACCCTAGAATCCTAGTTATCCCCTGGCCAGACAGAGAGGTATATAAGGACAGCTTTATCCTACTGAGCTAAAGCCTTTGACGTTAGTTATAGCTTACTTTCAGAGCCATGACCTGTTAAGAGTATACGTATACGTGGGAGAGATGCAATAAGGTATAAAACAACTACCTCAAGAAGGTTTTCAGGATTTGGTTGCTCTGAAAGACAAAATATGTTAACCATATACTGTATTTATGTAATGCCATGGGGAGACAAGAGCTTTGTGTTTTCATGTTTTGCATTAGAGACTACAGGGAGTGTTTAAGGCTACTCACAGTATTAAATAAGATTGTATCACAATCATAAAGTAGATTACGAAGTGAATAAACTCAGGCAGCGTGAGAGAGTGAGTTCTGGGGTGTTTATAGGCATCCCAACAGTTCATTGTTGTTGCTGGTCGGGGGGAAACAAATCAGTACATTATCTCTTTTGAAACTTGTGATTCTTACTCGAACGAGGTAGTCTAAGGCAATAAACGTTGTGCCAAATGTTGGGTTAGAGGGAATTAGGGGATAAATGTGATGTGCGGCTTGTGCGCTCCACGAACACAGACACATGCTCCAAGACAAATGAAAGGATTGAGTCTGGAGGGGTCTTGACCTAGCGTCGCCATCACTTGGGACTTTTTAGCCAGTTATTCAGTCAGAATGTTCCCTTTTACAACCAATAGTAAACGTGGAGTCTTTCTCTCCTTTACGGCGGCTACAAAAGGAAGTGGAATACTCTTTCTGATCCCCTAATCATCCCCATCAAGATACACAAGTTCTGCCAGTTCAGTTGAGTTCATTATTAGCCTCGAGCTTCACCTTACTGCCCCTCTTAAGGAGTCAATCACATGTGTGTGTAATAAACCCAGAACCCCTGATGTATGGCTCAGCTCACTGCCTGGACCAGTGATTCGTTCTCTGTTTCTCTCTCAATCCCCCTCACACTCTCCGTTCTGCATGTTACCTCATTACAACACTATCGCCGATTAAAGTGCTTTCTTTTATCTTTTTCGGGAATCTTCCGGAAATATGCCAGAATAGGCACACTGCTTGGTGCTTTTGAATGTAGACTGCCGATGTGGCTGTGATATGGTTCTGTCTCCCACCATGTGACCTGACCTCCCATACCCGCAGGGAAGAGGACGAGTCCACACGTGGCTGTTTGTTGGGTCATCTTGGCCTTGTCCATCCTCTTCTCCCTGAATAGCAGCCGGGCACAACGCACGCCAGCCACCGGGATTCCCAGCGAGCACTGAAGAAAACGGAGTCCCCCGGGAACAGCGGGAACATCGCGGCTCCTCTTTCACAGCGGAGGCCTGGATGGTACACAGCTGTTTTCCCCTAGTCTTACTTTAATGGGCACTGCTGGAACACATGAAAACCAACACACACACCCCAACCCCTCCAATAACCCCTCCCCCCCAGTCTCTCCCTGTGTCCCAATATCCCTGTTTTATCCCGTTGGTCGTGTTGCAACGAGCCTGTGGAAGACAGACCTCTCTATAAACGCTGACAGTTATTGCAGTTGGTTTCTGATGTTGGGGTTGCCTTCTGTGATGTTACCGTAGGGATTACCCCACGTCTTTAACCGCACACCGATTGGTAATGAGGACCATGTGGTCCATGGGGACAGCGGTTAGATAGTGGTCCATGTGCCCAATATTGACTGATTGTTGGACTGGCGTCTGACTCATGCCTTTTTGTAAACTTCGGACTCTTGATCACTGCGGGATTGCCGTGAAGCAGAATCAGTGCGTCAGCAGACATCTTCTCAAAGTCTTTAATTCTGTCTAGGTCACTTTTTGGGGGGTTTTTGATTAGATAACTAACAGATTGTTCCTTCTTGGTGAAACTCTACCCTCTGGTTTCATTCTTGGTTGTCATTTATGTAGTCATAAAACAATGTGGGTTGGTTTAAAAAATGCTGAACAAATAGAACAGACACACGTATTGACTTTTATGGGGACTCCTATTATTATTCCTGATTCTATGCATTTACTCGTGTTCTCTAAGCCAGGCACCGGATGTTTTGTGCAGTGTGACTGAAATTGTATCAGAAATGTGCCAAACTGTCATTCAATTAGAAGTAAAAACAACTGTTGTCAACTAGTCTCCTACCACATCACATCGACCAGTCTCCTACCACACCACATCGACCAGTCTCCTACCACACCACATCGACCAGTCTCCTACCACACCACATCGACCAGTCTCCTACCACACCACATCGACCAGTCTCCTACCACACCACATCGACCAGTCTCCTACCACATCGACCAGTCTCCTACCACACCACATCGACCACTCTCCTACCACACTACATCGACCAGTCTCCTACCACACCACATCGACCAGTCTCCTACCACACCACATCGACCAGTCTCCTACCACATCACATCGACCAGTCTCCTACCACACCACATCGACCAGTCTCCTACCACACCACATCGACCAGTCTCCTACCACACCACATCGACCAGTCTCCTACCACACCACATCGACCAGTCTCCTACCACACCACATCGACCAGTCTCCTACCACACCACATCGACCAGTCTCCTACCACACCACATCGACCAGTCTCCTACCACACCACATCGACCAGTCTCCTACCACACCACATCGACCAGTCTCCTACCACACCACACCGACCAGTCTCCTACCACATCGGCCAGTATCCTACCACATCGACCAGTCTCCTACCACACCACATCGACCAGTCTACTACCACACCACATCGACCAGTCTCCTACCACACCACATCGACCAGTCTCCTACCACACCACATCGACCAGTCTCCTACCACACCACATCGACCAGTCTCCTACCACACCACATCGACCAGTCTCCTACCACACCACATCGACCAGTCTCCTACCACACCACATCGACCAGTCTCCTACCACACCACATCGACCCATCCAACCTCTCTTCCCCCATCCTCAGCTACTAACAGGAAAACTTCACTTTCATCTTTCTCCCAGGGGAACCTTCCTTCCGCCTCATTTTAGCATCAATGGCCGTAAACACGGCTCCTGCCCCTGATGTCTACGCACACACCTTGAGACCGGTCCTAATGGCTTCCAGGTCGAGCTGGAGGTAATGAGGACTTCCTGTTATCTGCCTAAGGCCAAGGTCATGAAAGACTGTACAGGCAGTTTCTAGAAACGCTGGAAAAAAACAGGATAAACAGGATAAACGTGGCAAATCTTTTATTGCATTTCAAAGTAAAAGCTGAAGCATAATTCTGTGTGGTACAGATCCCGTAGGCATTGGTCAGTTGGCAGTTATGGCTAGAAGCTGATGCATAATTCTGTGTGGTACAGATCCCATAAGCAGTGGTCAGTTAGCAGTTATTGCTCTGGTCCTCCTGGAGTCACACTGGTCCTTTTACTTTTGAAACTGATGGTGAAAAAGACTGACTTTCCCTCAATGTTAATTTCACGGACCAGGGCTAATGTTTTGGTTTCAGTTATTTCTTCACTTAATGAGTTCCCCATGCTACTGTGGTGAAACACAAATCCAGAGCTAGAACACAACTTCTTCCCACTGTGAGCACAAACAACTGGGCAGAAGTATTGGGCCAGAAGGCTCACTACACTCCGCAATGCTGAGAGGATAAATTCTACTGGCATTAACGGCCTTGTTTGTTCAGTGTCTTCAGCCACCTCCATTTGTTGGTGTGTTTGGAGCGACGGCCACTTGCAGAGTTTGAACTGGAACCAGAACTGTATGAAAAACAACCCTTCTTCCCCTGAATTAATTGGAATGATTTAGCTGCCTTTAATAACACCAGCCTGCTACGTAGAGAGAACCTGTGAAGATAGATAACCGAATCATGTCGAAGTTCTTTAACACAGATAGAAGATCTGCCCTGAAGTGGTCTCACTGAGGGGACTGGGAATATGTTGGTGTTAAAGTGACCTCAAAAGCCGCAATGGACAGAGGCAGCCAGGCTGGGCATGCTTTTAGATGGATAGCTACACAGCTGGAAGGAGCTGACCTACGACCTTTGGCGTTATTCTCCCTCCGGTCTTTAGAAGACCCCGCCGCTAAAGGTTTCTCAGAGACTGGGGCCATAAAACCTTTCTGCAGTCTTAAACAGTAACAGGAGAAGCAATTCACTGTTTGCTTTGGTACTTTCTCCAAGCAGCACTGTTCAGAAGTCCGTATAAATAGTTCTTAGGTGGACGGGTGAATGGATGGACCAACCAGCTGAGGCGTTCTGCACCTCGGGCTGAAGAGTCCCCGCCGGCAGAGGTCCGTTCCCAAGTGCGGGTCAAGGTGATTAAGTTATGAATTATTGCCTAGTCAACAGATGCCATCTCCGTCATAAACTACACGCTCTTCTCGCAGCCCATCTAGCGCGTTGGGTCCAGCCTGAAATAGTGTTGTGAAACGGAAAGACATGTAGGAGGTTTTCACCATAAGTAACGCATTTACATTCGAGAGCAAGAGAGAAATTATGAAGAAAGCGGTGAGGAGGGGGAGACAATGGCTTTGGGGAGATATGGGGGTACTGTAAATTGGAACCAGAAGACCCAACAAGCCCTCTTCCTCAGTGAATGGGCCCTCTGTGCTTTTGTTATGAGCCCGAACTCCAAACCTCAGTCCCCCTGGACTCTCCCCCAGATGAAACATTTGGGTGAGTTGTGTAACCAACATCACGGAGAGATGGGAGCTGGCACAAATCTCTGGCTCAGCTCCACCCTGGATCCCCCCGGCCCGCAGTTTCACTTATCCGCACTGAGGATTCATTAGGCCCCGTGAAGCTCGACAGCGTGGTGCCCATCGGGAGTGCACTCCGTGACACCATTTTGGCTCTGAACCGATAGGTTTTGTTTGATGATAGGGGACACCGGCTGCCAAAGAAAGACATGGGTCTAGAAAAGAGCTTCAAGCTGTCTCTTCTGTTTGCACATGAACAAACACACCATTGGAGGTCTAAAGTGTTCTCCCTCTGCAAACACTTTCCCCGTGTAACGGGCGATTCCGCTGAAAAGGTAAACTGTTGTTTGGCAAAAAACACCAAACAGCGAACCCCACGCGCTCAACGTAAGTCCCCTGAAACCATCACTGTGCAACTGTGGAGTAGGGGAGCAGCTGTACCTGGTGAGAGGCCAACCAAAGCATATTACAGCACATTGTCCTTAGCTTTGGGAAAAAATAACTTCTGTGGACATGCATAGTGTTTACTGTGAATGTGATATCTGCCAGCCTCTGGGAGACGGCCTGTCCAATGCACTGTGTTATATTACAATATATATATATATTACAATATATATATATATATATATGGTGGAAAACAGGGACATTGGCTCTGGAAAAGTTGTATGAATGGCCAAACATCTGGTCAACCATTCTGACATGACTTTCCCTCTTTGTCCTCTAGTCTGGTCAGATAATTAACCAGCTTCTTCTTACACATTGTTCTATGTGTTTGTGATCTGAGGATGAGGAATAAGGACCGGTCGTTTCTGGTTTAAGACTATGTTTGAGGCCTGTGAGTTTTTCAAGAACTCTCCTGTGGTCTCTTCCATGTATTGGGGTCAACATCAGAAGGGGGAAAGTTAAATTTAAAGACTTTCAACCATCAATTTATAACCATCAATTTATGTGTGGGTGTGTGTGACCAAAAGACAAACAGGGGCATCAGTGATATAGGGCTCTTCTCTGTCTCTCCAGGGTAATATCACACATTCACACACAAATCAATGTTTTTTTCACTTGTCTCAGCGTGCATCATCTGTGTTAAATATCCCAGCCAGTAGTTTTTCTCCCACAGTGAAGAAGTTAGAGTAGGACTAGGAAAGTGATTCTTGTCTATTTTATTAAGTTCCACTGAGAGATCAACTGTCATGCACTGTTTCATTTCAACCCCTTTAGAGGTTTCCCTCGAGGCCGGAGCTATGTCTCCCTCTACTGGTCACTTCAATGTGTACAAGTGGAGACACAATGTATCAACAAAAATAGTGAAACATCAAAAATCGGTGCCCCTAGGTAAATTGTATTTTTGCCTGAGAATTTAGTTTTACAGAAAAAACTACAATTGGGCAGTGTGAAAATTGTGGGTTACTTTGAGATTTAGGCATTACCAGGTATATTAGGGTGTTGAGGTTAAGGTGAGGTTAAAGGGGCAATAAGTATAATTTATGCACTGTATTATGACAAAATGTATACAAAGGCGCATTCTAAATTGCATAATTATTATAACGCAGAAAGCAAACCAACTCGTCACAGCTCCCTCTGAAGGCTTCGCCGTACGTCGCCACCGGTCTTCTAGCTTCACCGTTCATCCAATCTTGTTTTGTCTCAACATTACGCACACCTGGTGTCCATCCCCTTCATGTGTTTGGTCTTTGTGTGGAATTGTTCTACGTTGCATACCTTAATAGCCTGAGTTGCTTCAAGTTGTATCCTTCCATTGTGAAGTGATTAAAGATCATCTGTGCCGCGTTTTTTGTTGAATACTGAAGTTCTACGTGTTCGCGTTGTGTCTCAGATTAAAACACCACAGACGCTATTCCTCTTGCTCATGGGTCCTCCCTTCCTTATACGCACCGCACCAAGATCGTGACAGACTCACTGTTGTCAAATGCAAAAGCGGCGTTTTCCTGCGTAGCTAACACATGCTATTATCTCCTTAGACAAGCAATGTAAGACACGGCAAGGAAAACCACTTCACCAGGCCCTTGCTGATAAAAGTCTACATAGTTCAATCAATTTCTGTTCAAGTGAGAAAACAATAGTTCGCAGAATAGTGTAGGGAAGCTGTAAGATGTTTGACCATAATTGAACATAAGTGCTGTGATTCAGCAAAATTCTAATAGGTGGTAATAAGTAAAGAATATCCCCTTCAAGGTGTGGGTACGGGTTATGTTAAAGACTTGGGAACATGCATTTCTTAGTCTTATGAAGGCAATAATATAAAATATGTGCGTGTGTGTGTTTTCAAGATTAAAGCATTACTCTGAGATCAAGCAAAATTACGGGTAAAGGTCATTCAGAATATAAAAGAAAAGCGAGAGAGTAAGACGGGTGACCCTCATGTGGATTTGTTAACGATGTCTGCTTTCCAATATCGAAGAAAAAGAAATGAAGAGAAATGGGTAATTAAAGATATCTCACATACATACACAGTTATCCACAACCATCCATCTTTCCACCAATTCTTCCCGGCCCGACCATCAGATACAGCTCAGTTGCTAAGTCTACTGTTTATTTTCACACTCATACTGTTGAATTAGAATCGGCGCTCTGAAAATCAGCAGGACCTCTCTGAAAGTTCATACAGTGTGTGTGTGTGTGTGTGTCAGAAAAAGCCATGTGTTTCCAATTGTTGTTCATTCAGAGTTGGCATTGAGCAACCCCAGGTAACAATGGACTCTTTTAAAACGGGGTTACCAATAATTGCTCATAGATACACACGAATCTGTCATGGTCAGAGCTACAGTGGGGCATTATATTCAAATGTCTGTGTTAAAGTGAACATCGTGTGGCTGTGTATGACTGGGTTCTCCGTAGTACCACGCCAGAGTGGTGACTATTAAAACATACAATCTATAAATGTTGAGCGTTTCTCTTAACCCTGTTCGCATTAGCTCTGACCGTCATGCCGCAGCTCAAGTACGAGTATATGGAAGGCTGTTTTCATATATATACGAGATAATATGAGTACGTGTCGGGTTCTATCAGTACATTGATTACTTACAGCCGCACCATTGGTGTCACGGCGATCTCGCATTGTCTTCGTCGCCCCACTTTCACGTAATTCTGTTTCGCCCGACGTGGCGTCCACACTCAAAATAAAAGGCACAGCAATGTGTCAATTTATCGACAGCGAAAAACGATCTTGTCAAAGAGTACTTTGACCATTTGTTTTGACATTTCAAATTGAACTCGGACACATCCTATGTCCTTTCGTCGTCCTTGGTATGTCTCGTTGGGAGTCTGCATCTGAAACATTTCATCCATTAGACATAAACACACGCCTGTGTATATGGTCCCACACTTACCAGTGCATGTCAGAGCAACAAACAAACTGTAGACCACAGAAACAGAATTCTGTGAAGGCATTGATCTAGGAGAGGTTAAACGACACACTGAGAACACAAGGAAAATTAATATCTGGTTATATAATACCAACATCACTCATTTAGTTCCACAACAAGCGCTAATTCTGGTAACAAAAAACCTGGCTAAAACCATCATGAGGGGAAGGAGGACCATCATGCTACAGAGACCTTCCTCAACTGCATGGACTGGGAGACCAGTAAGGCTTTATGAAGTGATGAATTGATGGAAGATGCAGGTCCATGAAGAAAAACCTGCATTTGCAGAAAACCTCAGACAGGGTGCGAAGAGTCCTCTTTCAACAAGACAACGATATAAAACCCTGCGCCAAGTCAACCCCCGAGTGGCTTTAGGACACTTGAATCCATTGAACATTTGCAGGAGAATCTAAATATCGCATGGGAGATGTTGCCCATATCCAGGTGTGCAAAGCTGATAGGGGCATACCCAAGAAAATGACATCTGTGATCACTGCGAAAAGTGCTAGCATACTGCATAAAGGGACTGAATCATTCTGTACACATTTCAGTTTATTATTTTTTTAATTGGCACAAATTTTACGAAAATGTTACGGTGTTATGTATGAATCCGTCTAGGCTCTGAATCAATCTGGATGGATAGAAACAGAAATATTGTGAAACCCAAGGAGATGAAAGTCAAATACAGCGTGATGACAATGAGAATTATTCTCAAGATTTGTAACAAAATAAAATACATTTTTTGGAAATGTGAGATGATGAAAAATACAAGGAACATGATTGGATACATGGAAAAAAACACTCAGTGAAAAGTTAAATGGGTGTCACCACAATTGATCAAAATGTGTATGTCACCATTGATCAGAATTGGTATGTTTTTTTATATGACCTTTTCTATGTAAAGCACATTGAATTGCCTATTTGATGTTTTTATTCTACGATTTCTTCTTATTCTATTGTAGTTTTCTTTTTTTTCTTTGTTAAGCACAAGGAATTGCTCCTATGTACGAATTTTCCTGTATAAATAAACTTGCTTGCTTGCTTAATGGCCAGGCCATGTAAAGTTGTGCACATGACAACAATTTCCAAAGCACTCGACAAATCTGCCCTGTATGATATCTGCCCTGTATGGTAGCAAAAAGGAAGCCATTAGTCAAGAAAGCCCACCTTGAATCCATTTTGAAATCTGTGCAATGCAGTAAAACGTTTTGTGGTCTGAAAAAACCTAGCTTGTGAATTTGTTCATGGGTCCCCTGCTGGGCAGTGCTGTGAGCATCAAAGTTTAGGGGGGTTTAACAAAAATAAGGTTGCCTTGCCTTGGTGCCTATGCACTCAATCAAGGTAGAAGGTGAGTGTATTCCCTCTAACACATAAGGATTATGGTACAGACATCCTTTTGGAGCAACCAGAGTGATGCCGTCATATTTCCGTCTGAGAACACTTATCTCAACATAAACTGCCCCAAGTAAGCTAAAGCCTTCAGTATGACAATGACACAGAGCACACAGTCAAGATACAGTGGAGGGACAAGGAACATAAACTGTACGCATTCCTTAAGTGGTCTAGTAAGAAATCCAACCAAAGATGTTGTGCTAAAAAAAAAGAAATGTGCAACATTCAGCGTTTTTAACGATTGCTGAGTCAAGCCGAACGTCCACTTGATCTTCATCATCACCTTCTTAGCAGAGCAAAAGTCGACACATTTTCATTTGTTTCACACATTTTTCACACCCTTGGGCAAAAGAATCTAATCATAAGACCCCGAACTCGGTTGCATTACAGGGTTAAATCTGAACTGTGTTGAACATAAGGAAAACATCTATTCATAGCTTATTTGGATATTTATGGATTTCTATTGCACCTGTGCGAAACTCCTTTTCACAATTCCCCAATCAGCAATCAGGTCCTCATCCATCTATTAAAGTTGCCATCTCTGTGTTGCTATTTGCAAGCATGGATCAAAGAGGCCAAGGACACGTAAAGAGAGGAAGAGGCCATGACTGAGGGGCCAGAGGAAGAGGACTTGGCAGGAGTGGCGAAGGAGCCGCAGCAAGAGGAGAAAATAGAGCTCAAGTTCCAAATGTAGTTCGGGCAACGGCTAGTGACCATGTCATCAATCATGGCTTGTCCTTCATAGACACCCATTCGGAGTCGGAGCACTGTGGCATCCATTGCCAGGCCTTTTTGGAATGAGAATAGGTAAGACACATTGTGAGCGTATACCACTATGTCAGCCTTACTCTATTGCCCTGTTGGCAGAACAAAATGTGTCTGCAGTACTGTAATCCAGTTGCTTCATAAATCCCATAATGACAAGTTGGACATGCTTTTTGCGTTTACTCTGTACAATCCACAGATTACCAGACAATGGTGGCAGAGGAACGAACTTGAGTGCTGACCAGGAGGCTGCCGTTGCAGATACGGTCGTGGCTAACAATGTGATCCGACTGTGTGACATTCAGACAGCAGTGATTGCAGATCAGAGAGCGTTTGGAAATGTTAGCACTCTTGAGTTTGGCAACTATTGATCCGAGTCCTTAAAAGAAACCATGTTGGAATGAAGCAGCTGTCCAAAGATCCATTCCGAAGAAACTTAAGACACTGTGAAGGAGGCAACACTCAACAGTTACGTGCAACTGGAATAATTTGCTACATGATTTGGCTTTTTCCTTAAAGATTAATGGAGCTTGAAGCTGAAGGGGCACCATCACATAATAACCCAAGCCGGCTTCGTCCTCAATAAAGCGAGGAGACGCGGGAGGAGAATCATTGGGCAGAGGGCAACGGTTACAGTGCCCAGGTCAGAGGGGTGCCAATATCACCATGTGTTTGCTGCCTTCTCCAACGATGTTGTTCCGTGTCACATATTAAAACCATCGCCACATACAATACAGAACGCCTCATCAAGTTTCTTGATGTGCTGAGCGAGAGACAGATTCCATCCAAAGAGAGAAGGCTGTCGAAGCTCAAAGCCTGGTACGACTCTGTGTGTCATTTGGGACAATGTTGCAGATGTCCCTCCAAGAGATAATGACCGCTGGTTGTCTGGCAGTAGGTGCAGTAGGACTGCCAGGGAACAATACGCCACGCAGGGATTATTTTCCATCTGCGCATTTCAAGGGAAAACAGCCATTGGTATGTTGATGAGAACCTGTGGCCTAATAGTCAGGAACTAATGGACTAAATGTGAAGTTCTGAGTATTACAAATCTTTTTCTTTTGAGTATTGTGCATGTTTGAGTTTGCCAAAATATGTTAAAAAGTGAAATGGACCAATATTATACAATATATTATACCGTTTTTGTTTGAGTATTTTTGATTTTGGGTTACATTTTTTATTGGTTCTCTCACTTCTCTGGTAAAGAAGGCATGCAGTACTACTGTAAAGCTGTATCATAATGATGGTCCGTATTTGTCTGGTTGCTTACGAAAGGTTATTACATGTCTATGATAGTTCATGAGCACTTAGTAAAGGTTATTACATGTCTATGATAGTTCATGAGCACTTACTAAAGGTTATTACATGTCTATGATAGTTCATGAGCACTTAGTAAAGGTTATTACATGTCTATGATAGTTCAAGAGCACTTACTAAAGGTTATTACATGTCTATGATAGTTCATGAGCACTTACTAAAGGTTATTACATGTCTATGATAGTTCATGAGCACTTAGTAACGGTTATTACATGTCTATGATAGTTCAAGAGCACTTACTAAAGGTTATTACATGTCTATGATAGTTCAAGAGCACTTACTAAAGGTTATTACATGTCTATGATAGTTCATGAGCACTTAGTAAAGGTTATTACATGTCTATGATAGTTCAAGAGCACTTACTAAAGGTTATTACACGTCTATGATAGTTCATGAGGACTTACTAAAGGTTATTACATGTCTATGATAGTTCATGAGCACTTACTAAAGGTTATTACATGTCTATGATAGTTCAAGAGCACTTACTAAAGGTTATTACATGTCTATGATAGTTCAAGAGCACTTACTAAAGGTTATTACATGTCTATGATAGTTCATGAGCACTTAGTAAAGGTTATTACATGTCTATGATAGTTCAAGAGCACTTACTAAAGGTTATTACATGTCTATGATAGTTCATGAGGACTTACTAAAGGTTATTACATGTCTATGATAGTTCATGAGCACTTACTAAAGGTTATTACATGTCTATGATAGTTCATGAGCACTTACTAAAGGTTATTACATGTCTATGATAGTTCATGAGCACTTACTAAAGGTTATTACATGTCTATGATAGTTCATGAGCACTTACTAAAGGTTATTACATGTCTATGATAGTTCATGAGCACTTACTAAAGGTTATTACATGTCTATGATAGTTCATGAGCACTTACTAAAGGTTATTACAGGTCGAAGATAGTTCATGAGCACGGAAACACTTGCACACAATGTCACTTTTTTCACAGTATCTCAAACATGCAGGTGCAGAGAGCAGCAGGGTTTGTTATCTCTGGTGAAATCACCTCAGAAAACGATAATACAGTTCATGCTGTGATATGCTTGCCTTCACATATTATAACGGTGGAGTTTCAACAAACGGCACATCTCAAAATCCTCTGGTCGAACTGGTTCATATTGATAGCTGGATTTCGCTGTCTATGGCGTAGTGCTAGCCTGAGGCAATGTATTCATTTGAACACAAGTTGTAGTTGTTTGCATTTTGGACATTTCTGTAGTATACATTTCTATCCTTCTACCAAAACATCCTGATCCAACTCCTTAGATCTACTATCTGGATTTTGTTTTTTTATTTGGGTATAAGTTATCCAGACGTGGTAACCCATCAACACAGTAGACACACTGGACCATGTGCTGATTTAGCAGTTAGAGGGTTAACATACTGCATTCAAGTATCCAAACCCGTACATTTCACCAGTGCTTATTCCAGTTCTCTCCACAGACAAACCACGAAAAGCATCTTCCCTACCCTCTGATATCAGGCCCACGGGACAATCGGACATCGAAATCTGAAGCTGATGTCATATTTTCCTACAGTAGAAATTTGCATTGGCAAACACTTTTCTCTGGGACATCCACTCAGTCTGGCTGTGTCTGTTGATCAGGGGGCTTCAGAGGCCTGGACGAGGTGTGTGGTGGTGGTGGTGGTCGTACCTCTGTACAGTAGCTGAGGGGAACATGTAATCCCACGACAGAACCTACCACACTGAGCCAAGTCACCACGTAATTCACCGGTCTGCACAGAGGTCATAGGGCAAAGGTTAGAC
The DNA here is from genome assembly GCA_029465975.1 of Dallia pectoralis. Classification (NCBI taxonomy): domain Eukaryota; kingdom Metazoa; phylum Chordata; class Actinopteri; order Esociformes; family Umbridae; genus Dallia; species Dallia pectoralis. Next base: position 8,714,432 of record CM055758.1, read on the forward strand.
CGGGGAACACTTTCAGATATATCACATCTGCAGCCGAAGGCATTTAAACCAATGCAATAATTTGAAATGAGTTCCCTGGTTCCTGGTCATGATGTGAAATTCCGACCAAAATACGAACACCAGTGGACACAACAGTTTTCTTAAATTCATGTTATTGTCAATGAGATGGGTAAACACAGAAGATAGCTGGGCTGAAGCTCAAACTCACCGTTGTTCCTCCAGGGCAGCTTGAAGTACAGGCATCATAAACTCCTCAGTCCTGCACGGGTGGAGCACAAAGAACGACTGGCCTAGAAGTGGGTGCTCCTAGGACGAGAAGGGAAACGGACGGCAGACCGAAAATGACAGACCGATAGAGGAAGAGAAATAGATGGTCACAATATGTGTGGGGTGAAGGGGAGGTTCACTGACCTGTTGTGTAATTGTGTCCCAGGGTCCGTGCTGTAACCTCTGCATGTAGTTGGGATGAACACCATCCCATACCTCCTCTAGAGATAAACTTCTACCCTCTGGCAGACGAGGAGAGTTAAAGAGAGAGAGAGAGAGAGAGAGAGAGAGAGGTGAGGATTAGAGAAACAGAAGAAGGCCAGTAAGTGTATGACGAAATGGCCAACTGACCTAAATATGACCCTTTGTATTCCTCGTTAGCCAGTGCTGTGTGTAGATGTACCAAGAGTTGAGGCTCTAAAGTAGAGGACAGGAGTCTGGTAGCTGGATGAGTAGAGGACGTGGTATTCATAACGAATCACATCACTACGTCCGCCTTCCTGCATACAACACACAGCTCCTGCATCGTAGTCATCATCATATCGTTCGTCATCATCCTCGTCGTCCGTATGTAGAGAGAGAGAGGCGGTCCTCTCCTGGCGTTGGTTTGAACCGGTTCCTTGAGGGTATTGCTCTGAGATCTGGTTTGGGTTCGAGGAGGTTCTGAGTTTGCCAGTCCCCAGTGCAATCTTCCTCAGGTAGCCTTCATCGGGATCCTGCAACAGAACCAATAAGTTAAGCAAATTAAATTAATATTTGTAGATGCATCTATGGGGTCTTAACCATAAGGAAGGAATTAACTCAGATGAGGCAGGCTTTTTTTAAGCTCAATAGCTCCCCCACGGGGTAAAGTGTACTGCTAGCCGGTTGTGTGGTTGTCCCATCTTAAAATGTATAACTCGCTCTGGATAATATGTGTGTCTGATACATTACTAAAATGTCACATGTTAAATAGATGGTCTACCTTATTACTACAGACAAACACATTCAGGCTACTGTCCATACTAGGATTCTGGGGGTTACTGGGGAAGTTGTGGGGTTTGGCTGTTCTTCAAGCCTTATTCTGTAACCCAAGCAATTCCATGACAACCCTGTTCAATGTTAACTTTAACTAAGTGTATCTTCCTTTATCCAATATAGTGAACCCCCAACTATACTATATCTACTCTTTTACAGTATGTACCCCAGCCATCTTATCTCCTTAATTAAAACATCTCTCCAAACTCGACCCCCTACAGTACCTTTACCCAATGCCAACTCCAGCCATCACAGATGGAATGAGAGTGTTCAAGGAGGAGCTGACAGCACTGGCAAAACGTCTTCTCGTCCAGAAAACAACTGGCCATTTCTGGAGAGAAAATGAGACAGTACCAAAAATATGAGATTGAGAGGATATGATTAAGATTACTGAGGTGGAAATGTGCAACAAGAAAACTATGAAAGAACATAATATGTGAAAACAAATATATGACTCTCTTTCTAAAATTCACCTGGGGTCGTTTGAATGACTACAAGTCTGTACGGCAAGTAGCTTACAAATCTAGTTAGTATTTGCGATGTTGATTCCGATGTTGCATTTGTAACAACTGATCTGCGTTTGTCTCAAGCACGTTTTGGTTGGGATTAAGTTAAACATCGACCGACAGTTTTAGGAAGAATTAAAAATAGCTACAATTATGATCAGATGTGCGGGAGACTTTTGGAAAAAGATAATCGCCGCTATTAATAATATCAATTATAAAATCCAACGCATTTCTTACCCGAAACGCTTCCGGGATCTCGTTTGTAGGCGGGGGGGGCGAGTCAACAGCCAATTAAATCCAACGCTTACAACCCGCCCCTTCTGCGCTCGTTATGTACATCTCTCGGTTTAGAAATGTTCTGTATAAGCCAGAAAAGTTCTTACCAACTCTCACAAATACAAAGAGAAGAACCAACCACACTTTGCAGATACCGTGCTGGATGTATTGCTCTCTTTCAGAAGCACAAGATGACACATCTCAATCTGAAATATTTACCTGAGACGGTGTGTGAATGTACTAAGTACTAGATGTCAAAAACACAGCCATAGCCCGGCTATCCTTCTTGGTCGCTGACTCTTTCTTCATTCAACCATATTGCTACCATGTCAGATCAACATTTGTCCATTGTCCTTGCTATTCATTGCCTGTAATCGCCTATCGCCCCCTGCAGGTTTCAAATAGGCTATTACAACATGGCAACTCTGACTCGACTTGGAAAACATCTGGAAAGCCAGCAGCATCAATGACAGGGAGAGAAACACACAACAAGCATAAACAAGGAAATTCTCTACATGGCAAAACATTTTACCTGACAGAGAAAAATGTGTGGCCCTGAGGTATGTTTTCTTTATAGCCAGGCTAAGTGCGCCAGGTCCATCACCACTCTGGTACCCATCAGCTGCATGTTAAAGGAGCACACACAGGTCCACATACCCGTGGCCTTCTAAGTACTAGGTGGGTTTCCAGTATGCACAGAGACTATCAGCAGATTTCGGCAGGCTGGTTTAAGTCTATGGAGGATTGTGAGTGCATGTACATCTTCAATAGGTTACCCCCTCATTACATTGTTTTCCGTCTGACACACACTCGCAAAATGTGATGTTTATGTAACAGTTCAGATTAAAATATTGGTAATTATTGATTGATTAATCATGTATTGTTTAATAATTTAGCTATATGTTCAATGTAATGTGAATGTACACCGACACAATGAGACAAGAATTATATGCACCCCGTTCTATAAATAAACACAACCTGTGTTTCCACCTTTGTTTTCAACACCTTGGTTCAGTTATCCGCATGGGTTACATTTATGTTAACATTAGTAACACTGCTCTATTCGGTTTTCCCATTGAGTTTTATTCACCGGATGCAAAGGGTTAGTTTTGAGAATTAACAGGTACAAGCTAAAACCCTAGGGTGGTTAAGTTTCATCATAAAACTGAAACAACTTAACAGTTAAGTTTAGATATACTTTGTGGGACTGGTAAACTGCTCTTTTATTGAGACATTTCATACACAAAATATGTTCATATCAGCTCACATCAACATTTACCAACCTCCCTGTTTTCTTGCGACAACAAAGGCACTAACTGTTGGCTAGAATACAGAACACCACTGACCACCGTCCAGTCTCACACATAATAACAAACACAATATCCGTTTCATACACAAAGAGTCCAGGGGGTGAAAGCACCCAATAGCTCTTCCCAAAATGCCAGTGGAGACGCTCTACATTTCCACGGAGTATGGATGTAATTTTGTCAAAGTCCTGCACATCCAAGACAAGCCCTTCACAGATACAGTCCTGTGAATGATAGTTTTCTCCTTGGCATTCTGTCCTTTCCCATCAGAGTTTGCTGGGTTGATTGGCAGATCAGAAAACCACTATCTTGGCCTTTTTGGGCACGGCTTTCTTCGTAGGCATTTCCACTTCCTCGTGGTCAGCACTCAGGTTATTGGATAACCAGCCTAAAGTCATTTGGTTAGCTACAAGGGGATTGGAAAAACACACACGTCACATCAAATACATTCAATATGTATGTAATCATATACAAAGGCAACTAATAAAAAAACAAAACAGCAAGGGATATTTGAGTAAAAATGTATTTGAATGGAACAGGTGAGGGGCAGGTTGTCAGGTGTATCTGCTCAGAAAAGACAGGGGTCTCATGTAGAATATGGAGATTAGTTACTCACAAGAGTCCTGGTGCTCAGGGCAATCCTTCTGGAAGTGTTCTACCGAACCACACACACGACAACAGCCTCCTACAGACACACAGACAGACAGACAGACAGGCAGGCAGGCACAGGGCTGAGATGAGACACTATCATAGATTTGCTGACTAATGAATCAGAATTACATGCAAATTCCTGAATGTAGACTTCAATTCAATTAGAATGTCGTAAGCATTTTATAAAATACTATTGTTTACTTTAAATCATAAATTTAAAGAATTCATAGTAATGTCTGCGAGCTTATGTATGGTACCTGCAGCGTACATTCCTTTGGGGTTGTCTGGGCAGGACTTGGAGAGATGACCGGTCTTACTGCAAATGAAACACTTGGCATATGGGTACTTGCCTGGGAGAGAGACACAGTGAAACAGACAACACTTATGAATCCACAGCCGGACTATAACAGCACACCATTTAACCATTTGTTCCCTATGCCTCCCTAGTCTGCTCTGTTTATCCAGACACTCACCCATGGCAGGGTCTACTTTAGCATAGCAGTGCTGGATCTCATGTTCACTAGATCCACAGCGGTAGCAGATGTCCACCCCCATCTCCTCATCCCTGTCAGCCTCTGGACAATCGGCCAATCCGTGGCCAGGCTTTCTACACTTAAAACACAGCTGGAAAAGGGGGACACAGATACGGGTACAGAAAATGAAGGAATGAATGAAGAGCATAAAAAAGGGAGACAATACAAGGTACAGTAAATACACAAGACATTCAGTCATACCACTGCTCCGCCCGTCTTACCATATCGCTCTTCTTGTCATTCTGTCTCTTTATCCTCCTGTCCTCTCTCCTCCGGTCTTTCTTCAGGGCCGTCTCTACCTCCTCTCTGAGTCCCTCCATCCCTGCACGTCCACCCCCCCTAGACATCCCAGACCCACTACTCTGAAGGTATTCCATGAATCCGTTCACATCGTCGTTGTCATAGTCCTTCTTTTTCCGACAGGGCTTCTTAATCGCATTGTTCCTGGGCTGAGTGTGCCTCAGATCCCCCCCGCCTCCTCTTCCTCCACCTCTCCCCCGACCTCCAGGTCTGTGACCTGAACTAGCACCTACAGCAAAACGGTCGGGCCGACCCCTCCCTGTTCCAGCTCCTCCACCTCTTCCAGCTCCTCCACCTCTTCCTCCCCGTCCTCTTTCTCCTCCACTTCTAAACTGGCTCCAAGGTGTGGCCTCGGCAGTTTTGTGTTTGTGTATGTTGTTGGCTCGGGCCCATCGCGTCATGGCTGAAACACCTTTGGAGAGATGAGGAAGCAACGGATAAGAGAATTGCACAGAGAGAAAGAAGTCCTGCATTGGAGTAATGTATTTTAGTCCTGTAAAAGGACCATACTAACAGAAGCAGTGATTGTTCAACAAAACTATTCTCAAGACATAGATATCGCAATAGCCAAAACGTTAAGACAGACAAGCACATCTGATGATGGGCTGTAGCGTAACGGTATTACTGTAGTACTGATAGTAGTAGTTAATCTGGTAGGTTAGCAGGCATGCTAACATCCTGGCTAAATTATCTGAAAGTGGCTTGGATTGACCAGCACGTTTTTAATGGATATCCGCAGCAGGATTTTATTACACTATCCGTTTTAAAAACGACTTAAATATTATGACCAGAATATTTATTTCTCTTATAAACCCACCTGCACAACGATATCGATGTCACATGTATTTTCTTGCTTCACCGGAAATAACATTACTTCTTCTTTGTTGGTAAATGTCGCTAGAACCATAAGAGAAACGCACAGCGCCCTCCCTGTTAAGGTTGGGAATTTATAAAAGCAAGTGAGCCACTGCATGCAGGCCTATGCTTGATTGCTTCAACAACCAGACTGGAAGGAGAGACGCCACAAATTAGTTGGTGCAATTTCCAGCTGGTTATTTTGTCACAAATCATGGCGTTCAATGGCTGCTGCACTATGTTTTGGTTTTTGATATTCATCTGGATTGTCCAAGGTAAGACTGGTCATTTTCACATATAATTTTCAATTTCACTCTTACTATTTAGCCCATCCACATACTACTCATATTATTCTGCACTTCCTTCATTCCCATGTGACATGTATTGTTTCCCGTCTGTATTTCAGTGGGTAGTGTTCCAATCCAGTACCTCATAAATACTATCACTGTCCCTGTCAAAGGTAGGAAACCAGTTCTATCGTTGGGAGAACTTTCTGGGGAATTCAAAGGGGCCTGTGATTCACTTTCTGGTTTTTGACAACGCTGTATACCATCGCCACTCACTGATTTGTTTGACACTAGTCCATCCCATATGATTACTGGATTGAGCACCTTAGGTTGGTTAAACACCATAGTACTTGTTTGTTTTTATAACTGAACAAAACACTTTCATAGAATGAAAAACTATATTAAAGAGCGAGTATTTAAACACACAAAATTAGTCCTTTGTGTTTTTTTTGTTATTAATATTACTGGCTCGTAAACAACAAATACATTTCTGTTAATTACCATTTGAGCTATAATTAATTAAGTTAGAAAATGAACAGGCAGGATTTCATTAGATTCATTTCATGTTGCTACTCTTCAGCAATTTGCCAAACACTCTTCCATATTGCTTGCAATATTTTATCTCATGCTACGTTTTCCCTGTAAACGAATGTATCCGTGCTAGGAGAGAATTACCTTGACTTTGGCTGTGTTTTTACTGCAGATTATCTCCAGTGCCATGAACCCTGATGCATTTCATTTGTGGTCAAGTTTGCATGCGTCTGTACACAAGGTTGATAAAGCGGTAGCCACATCAATGTTTAGCAATGTTTTTTAACACTCATTGAATGTCGTTGTAAATTGTTTGACTTTAATTCCCTCTAGGTTATTCTACCTCAAAGGGGTTGCCTCGCATTGAACCGCCTGAAACTGTGCAAGGTAATGTGTACTAGATGAAGAACACTATCCTAAACTTAGAAGTCTGGATTAAATGAGATGGGTGTTGATGACTTGTAACCACTGTTTAGTAGTAGAGCAAATCTTTCTGTTACAGAGTACGCTGACATCGAACAAGCAGTTGTGGAGGGAGACCTACTGCTTCCCGTAAGTCTGTGATTTAAATGTTTTAATATTAATTTAGCTTCCAATCTAATTCAGAGGTATTTAAATACAATAGTGAGTGCATCAATTTAGTATAATCAACCTACAATTTAAATTCAAAAATACATTTAGAAGGAAATGATTGAACCATACCTTGTCCAATAGGCAATTGCATGCATCCCATATGATCCTTGCTGGTTATTTGAAGGTGGCGTTTATGTAATTTAGCAGATGTGACCAAACTGATAACATAACATTCAGCCAGATATTAAATATAAAACAAGAAGCTAACCAACTTGTAGTCTACAACTCTATGGTGGGCTTATTTTGTTTGCTAGCCTGCGACTGAAGTGTCATTAATGTATCAGAATGGACACGTTGTAATAAATCAAGGACTGTTTTGTATTACCCGTCCCGCAGCTGTCTTTACTCGGGACAATTACATTGTTTTTGGGGCTTGAATGTAACTGATATGTGGGCAAAGGTAGACTCTTACAATCAGCATGCTAAGGTGTCATTTTGACAACTCATTTGTGTGGCCAGAATTAATCTTAAAACAAGGTGCATTTGTTCAATGATCATCAGCATCTTTAATAAACTTAATATTTAAATATCCACACTTGTTAGAGTGATGAATTCTGGAAATTTCAAAGCACTAACAAAGATGTAAACACATTTCTCAGAAGTTTTGTCACTGGTTTGTGGAATATTTCTATGTTTTTTAATTATGCTCATGAAACTTGAGACTAGTTGTCATGTTGTCGTTCTATTTTTGTTCAATGTAGAATACTTATGTATATATCAAACCCAGGGCCGACCCAGACCAATATGGTGCCCTAGGCTTGATTTTAGCCTGTGCCCCCCTAGCAACGCAGGGAATCTGTTGTTTTTGTAGTCGCCCCTGTAGATGAATGGTGCCCCTATACCACCTGTGGCGGGCCGGCCCTGCTCAAACGCCTACACTTTTACATCTTATTCCGAAACAATTACATTTAAGTATGAAAATGATTAGTTTCAAAACTTGATAAGCAGATTATATGTGCAGGCTGGGCTGGAACAGAAACCTTTGCACAGATGGGGCTTTTAGGAGCTCTTATGTTCTCGGCATATTGATGATAACGATAACGTGCATGTAAATAGTTTAAAACTTTGATGGTGGTCATTTCATGTTTGAGGTATATACTTCTAATGAAAGCTGGATTTAAGTTAACGTTTCCATTGGACCCACAGGATGACAGGTTAGCTGTGGACTCCCTCTGGCCAGCAACAGATGGCGTCACCTCAATCCCTTACAAGCTCAATAAGAGTCTGGGTGAGTGTCTAAAACACATAGACATAGATCGCCTCATTCCGTGGAATAGATGTTTACTGTCTGGTCGTATACACTTTGATCTGCACAGACAAAAGAAAGGGAACTATCCTGGCAGCGTTCAAGATGATCACAGACCAGACGTGTATACGCTTCCACGAGTACACCAATGAGGAGAACTACATCAATATCATCCCAGGGAAAGGGTAAGACTGCTGGGCTGATGTGAACACTACATGTTGTGTCGCATGTTTCATATGCGGCAATATATCCAGACTTTCCATATGCCATATTCCTTATTTCAAATGTCCTGCTCAATTGTGTTCACATCAGTGTTACTGAGCGTCTCTTCATGCGTGTCGCTGGCCTCGACGTGTAATTCGCTCACCTTCGATGGCCACTGAGGTGCTGGAGAAGTGCGCGCTCAACAGATAAATTCCAGCTTCCACTGTTCGCGAGCAGATGGTTGACAGCATGCGTGGCTTCGCGTCGGCAAGCTGTTGGCTGACGTCAGCGTTGTGTACAGGGCCCTGTGGTGATGGGGTTGTGGTGTGGATAAGCTACCGGCGAAATGTACCGTTTGTCGCATTTTGTTAAAGGCAGTTTGAATGCATCATGACACCTCTTCGATTCCAAAGGTTCCGAATCACCTCAGGTTTCGGCGGGATGATTCACAGTCTCCTGTCACAATAATCTGTGCATAATCACTGGAAGATGGACAAATCCCAGTTGTTTTATGTTTTTTGCGAGTTCACTAGACCAGTCACACACACAGCATGTTTGGGATGCTCAGAATTGACTTGTACATCGTGTTCCAGTTCCCTACAATATCGAGCAAGAAAACAGCAAGTCGCATCCTTTTAACGTGCCCTTTAACTTTTGTCCCCATCAGCTTTTACTCCAGTTTGGGGAAGGACCAAGCCCTGTTTTTTCTTCATACGCTCCATCTGTCCTATTCTCTTTTACACTCAATTCTTTATTCTACTTACCAGTCTTCTTGTTTGACTTCTCCATCCAGGTGTGCTTCGTATGTGGGATTTCAAGGCGGAGCCCAGCCGGTGTTCTTTGATAAGTCCTGTACTACCGGTAACCTGTGCCATGAGATAATGCACGCTCTGGGTCTTCACCACGAGCACACCCGTCCAGACCGGGACCGCTACATCACCATACAGTGGGACGAGGTCGTCCCCGGTAACACCAATATGACCGGCCTGTCCACCAATCAGGGCAGTCTGGTTGCTGTCCACCAATCAGGGCAGTCTGGTTGCTAATGGTTGTGTTGGATAGCCCCAACTGTGATTTATAAATTAATTTGTTTTGCCATCAGGACAAAGGTGAACTTCTGTTCCGTTATTAGTTGAGATGTTTTTTCTCCTGTGCTAGATCTGAATTCATATCCAAGGTCAACTTGGGTCATACCCACCTGATATGGGATATACCATATTTAGATCTGGGATACCAGGTGGTTGCAATTGATAATGGGGTATAGAAGAACCAGCAGGCTCCATAGATGAGTTGTCCTAGATGTTACATGGATCAGTGAGAGGGTTGGACCATGTTGATGGACGTACAGTGGCAGTGTTCAGGCTTTGGTATCAGCACAAACCCCCGTTTGACCTTATTCTGCTTTAACTGTTTAGTTGAATGTTGTTCAAATTAATGTCCTATGGACAGTTTATGTTTCGAGTGTGGCAAGCTCTTGCTTTCTTTTCCAGACAAAAAGGATAACTTCAACATTAAGAAAGGAAACACTCAGAACCTGGATTACGACCCTGAGTCAATTATGCACTACGGAACGTGAGTTCTCCGGTTCCGGGTCTGACAACGCCCTCATTTTGCTCACCTGCTTCTCATACACTGCTATCAGTTGGGTGTAGTTGGTGTCCTGTAAACATTTGCATCTGGATTACAAATTAATGAATTTAAATCCGTGGGTGACAAATGGACGTTGGTGCACTGTATTGGGAATAAGGTGTGATGGGCGACGTCGTATACACCATTGGATGGTTTATACTTGGCAGGTCATACTTCTCAGTGAATGGGAAACCCACCATTATCCCGAAGGACGATGACATCCACATGGGACAGAGGATTTACCTGAGCCCCTGGATATAATACGCCTGAAAAAACTCTATCACTGTGGTAAAGTACAGACGCATCATCAGAATAATTGAGCTGCCTGTGGATAATCTGTCAGTATGTCACGCTGTACTCTCACCGTGTTCGTGTTGGGACTCTTCCAGGTGACCCGTGACGTGATCACCACTAACTTATGTTGGCAACACGACGGACTTGACGTTTCTCCAGATGATAAATTATTCTGTCTGGTTTCATGTCATGGTGGTTTAATTTCTACAGTGGAATGTTTTGTTTTTATTGGACTCAATTTGGCTTGGACATTGAATGTCCTGTATCGAATAATCTTTATGTTAATTGCAACACATCTGAATGATGAAGTAGACTAATAAATTTGTTGCTTCTATTTGACTGTATGATCCTATGATTTAACATCTTATATTGTTCTCTTGATTAAGCTACCAAGTACATTAACTGCTATTTTCGGCTACTGTAAAACACTTCGATGTTAAAGCTACCATGTGGTTTGAGTGGGGTTCAGGCGGAGGCGGACGCCAAGTTCTCATCCACCCAACCTGATGTTGCTGTTATTCAAAGAAACACTTGGAACTGGATCCAGAGGGACATATTTCCTCCATTTCTTCTAAACTGAGGACCTTCCCCATGTGGGTGAGGTGCAGAATGTGTTGGCCATGTCTTGTCTTCCGGACTGCAGTAGCATGCCGTCACCACCAGGTGGCAGAGGGGCACCTTCATGATGGAGAGGCCTCAAGGAATTGTAAAGATTAAGAATGATTGAATGTATTTTGCCTGGAATCCAATTATATATATTTTTTGTCATTGGGATAAAAGATACGGATGCCTCTGGTTCTTTGGTAGTGTTTCACTCATGTTGTTAATTTCTGCATGTTCTAAATAGGCCACCTGTCGGGTGTTTTGATTTTGTTCCTATTTTCTCACGGAATGTTATCAGATCTTCTACCCAAAGGGAACCTGAGCGAACAGACGACATACAATTCTGATATTTCTTACGTTTATGGAACACTCAGTGTCTCATTGTGAAAAGGCCCCTTAAACGTTTAAGAGGTTATGACATCTTTAGCAGTAATGAATGCACATGAACACTTTCGGTGCTTACTGGCCAGTATGTCACAGCAGTGTATATAGAGGTTTGGGCTCATTCCTCCCATGCAGAACTGCTTTAACTCAGAGATATTTTTTTAACATAACTTGCTTTGGTTTAAGGCCTGGTAAAAATTGGGTTTTGGCCAGGACTGTGAGTAGGCCATTGCAAAATGTTACATTAATTGTTCAACTATTCTGATGTAGACCTGCTTGTGTGTTTTGGATCATTTTCTTGCTGCAAGACTGAGTTACGTTTCACCTTCAGCGCACAGATGGATGGCCTGGCATTCTCCTGTAGAAGAAATCAGAGCAGAATTAATGGTTCATTTAATAACAGAAAGTTGTCCAGTTCTCTGTTGTGCCAAAGCGTCCCGGAACATGACACAGCTGACATTATGATTGACCCTTTGTTCTTATCAGGAATGGTGCATTTGTTAGTTTGTCTTCATCTCTCATACTCCCTTTATATATTATTTAAAACAGCAAAATGGTCTGACCTACCTTCGAGTAAAATAAATGAGTTTCAAAAGTTGGCGGAAGTTTTTTGTGAAATTGAACAGTGCCTTAGGAAAATACTCATAACATTTCACTTCTACAGTTAGTTGGGTTATAGAATATATGAGTCATTTTTGCTAACTATGTACACCCAATACTCAATGACAGGTTAAAAATTTTTTTTTAAATATAAGCCAATGCAAATTTTATTAAAATGCGAAATGGAAATATTGCGTAGACAAGAATTCAGATTCAATTAAATCATTGCATGTTCTTATATTGCTAATTAATCTATACTAACCCCTTAGCTTAGTGAGTTATGTTTTTTTTTAGATGCCTTAAGTAGGATGTGTATATATATTCATATGCACCCCTCTTATCTGTCGCCAAGATGAATGAGGAAGAGAGGAGAGCTAATGGCCTGTGATGACTGTGGATGTTTTTCCCTTGGGTCTCAGTCATCCCATTTAACACCCCACTACCAGCCAGATCAATACATATATCATACATATATCAATCCATATATCACACTCACTACATCTCACAGCCGTGTTTGTCACCTGGCTTTACTGACACTGGTTTATCTCTTAGGGCCATTAAACCATGTTGAATTTATTCAAATGCACTTGCAGTCGTCTGCATCGGTTGATTTATACTATTCTGCTATAGCGCATGTTTGTGTGGAGTCTCAGTCTAGGCTACTGGGTCAGTGTGTCTCAGTGACGACAGAGGTTCGGCTGCGTGACGCTGCGTGACGTAAAGGGGGCGGGGATACGCGCGATTAACCTGGTCCGAGCAGTTACCCGGATCAGTCCGCCGGGGGATGCTGTGAGGCTGCATGGATGTAGAAGGAGGATAAAGTACTGTCTCTACAGAACCAGTCAAGTTCAACAGCTGGATGCGCACGAAATAGCCGTTATCCAACTACCGGTGGAGCGAACAGGACACAGGATAAAAGTCGAGCGTCATGTAGTAGTCGAATATAAAACTGGAAACATAAGAGTAAAAATCAATCTCGTGAGAAGTGTTATGACGAATTATGAGAAAAAATAATTGCGTGTTTGCAGCAGTTTTTCCAAATTTACAACGCACATATTAGCTGTATCGGTACAGCCAACCTAACTGTTAAAGCACCCTCTATAAAACACTCCAAAATACAAGAAACCTTTTTTTAATTAACTAATTTGATGCCGGGTGAAGTTTGAAACCCATCCATATCTGTGCGCAATGACAGTTTTGGCGACGTTTAAGACAGAATCAAAAGAGCGCAAAGGTTTTTTTTTTACTTTCTAATTATTCTACTTAAAGTTGCTTAATGTCTCGTGAAGCTTGATATTATTTATTTCGGCATGTCACTACAACATTTTAGTATTTAAATCCGTTTCAAAGTGACAGTACCGTCCCGTGTCTCACTGCGTAATGTTCTATATTCTGGGACATTGAACACAGTTCCTTTCTTCTACGTGGTTTGTGGATTACTTAATATCACTGCCTGAAAGACTGGCATGACGCATTTCTCGGAGATGGAGGCAATACACATCTTTTTTCACCAGGAGAATACTTATCCGAGCATCCGCGGGTAATGCAATTAAAATATTAGTTTGTTAATTTATTTGTCAGATATCTTAATTATCTAATCCGGTGGACCTCACGCACATGGATATTGAGGAGACACGCGTAAGGATACGAGGGACTGTGGCAGCAGGACTGTATTTTATACACTTGATAACTTGTCAGTCTCGGTGACGTTTTGTGTGGCGAAGCACAACTTTATCTCTCTCTCTTTTTAAGTCAATGCAAACCTATTTAAGTAATTTATCAGCCGATCGTATATTCAGAGCGACTTAGAATAGTGGGTGCAAACGTCATCATTGTTTTTTTCCCAGTTATCATTTTTCATGCGTAAAGTCCAACAGCCATGTTTTCGTTTCGGAGTCAGACCCCCTCCCTTTCCTGCACTTTTACTGCGCTCGTGGGATTAAGATAGCCTTTTTTGTCTTCGCTCTTTCAATCACTCTAAACAAACACGACGGTCTGGGAGTTTCTGAGTTTCCTCCGACCCAATCGCCGACATCGCCATGGCCACGACCCCGGATGTTATATGGCTGTCAGGGCCAGGGATGAATGGGGTCACCAACTTGAACCTCAGCACCCCCCCCGGTCAAACCCGCCACAACCAGACAGTGCGATCCTCACCCTACTCCCCGGAGGCGACCGCGTTCTTCGCCACAGCCACCACCGTCATGATGATTCTCACCATCGTGGGCAACATTCTGGTAATTATCGCCGTTCTAACCTCGCGCTCCCTACGTGGTCCGCAGAACCTCTTCTTGGTCTCCCTGGCTGCGGCCGACATCCTAGTGGCCACCCTCATAATCCCCTTTTCGCTGGCCAATGAGCTGCTGGGATACTGGGCGTTCCGCTCACTGTGGTGTGAGATCTACCTGGCGTTGGACGTCCTCTTCTGCACGTCCTCCATCGCCCATCTCTGTGCGATCTCGTTGGACCGCTACCTGTCCATCTCCCGGCCGGTGTCCTATGGGGCCCACCGGACGCCGGCGCGCATCAAGGCGGCCATCGTGGTGGTCTGGCTTCTCTCCGCGGTCATCTCCTTCCCTCCTCTCCTCTCCCTGGATAAAAGCAAGGGGGGGGTGGAAGTGTGCGCGTTGAACAGCGAGCGCTGGTATATTCTCTACTCCACCGTCGGTTCCTTCTTCGCCCCGTGTCTCATCATGATCGGGGTCTACATCAGGATCTACCAGATTGCCAAGCAACACACAAGATGTCCGCCAGGAGAGAAACCCAACCCTAACAACAGTCCTGGCAATGTGCCTAGCAACCCTTCGGCCGACGCACCTGGAGCTGTCAACACTCCCCAACCCATGCCTCCTAACCGACTGCAGCATGGCACAGGGGAGGGAGGGATAGCAGATGGCCGGTTGATAAACGCCGTGCCTCCGAAGAGTCTCCCTGTGACCTCCCAGCCGCCACCTCCGCTCCAGACTGAGACCCAGGACGAGACCTCCACCGACAAACCATCTCAACCCCAGGCCCGGCTGCCTTCACCTGACGCTGTCCCGACTTCGCCACAGTCCCCCTCACCCAACGTAGCCCACTCACCCGCACCTCCCCCCACGGACAGTCAGCCGACGGAGGCGCATGTCCCGGGTGAAGAACGCAGAGACTCCGCCCACGACGAGAGCTACAGTTCAGGCTCGGAGGCGGAGGCAGAGACGAGGGGAAGAGCAAAGCCAAGGAGAAAATGCGGGAACGGTATGTTTAAGAGGACTGGAGGGTCAAAGTCTGGGAATGCACGGTTAAAGATTCTATCGCTCTCGTCACTGACCTCTTACAAGGTCAAGAAGACTGTAGCCACACCCACTGGCACAGTGCTGGTCCCTGATAGGCCGGCAATGCAACAGGCCACGCCTATGTCTCGGCGCAAGGCCATGATAAACCGAGAAAAGCGCTTTACATTTGTTCTGGCCGTGGTGATTGGAGTGTTTGTCGTTTGTTGGTTCCCTTTCTTCTTCTCCTACTCGCTGCAGGCCGTCTGTCCGGAAACCTGCAGCCTCCCTGAGCCACTCTTCAAGTTCTTCTTCTGGATTGGCTACTGCAACTCCTGCCTGAACCCTGTCATATACACCATCTTCAACCAGGACTTTAGGAAGGCCTTCAAAAAGATCCTTTGCAGGGATACCATTGGGACGTGCTTCTAGAATGGATACTTGGTAAGGACTTGAAAGAGACTAACGCCTTGAGTGGATGTACTGTAAGCAGGGTTGTAACTAATGCAGGGAATGATATGATATGGCCCGACTAATAGCAATGTTGTCTATTAGTGAGGGGGCACAGACATATATGTTTCTGGGGCCTCAGGATTCCTGGCGACGGCTCTGACGAATTGCCGAGTTCCCGCTTGAGGGACCATAGACAAACCGCCGAGGCTGGACTTAGTTGTTGTAAGGATTCGATCGCTTTTTATGACCTCTGAAATGGTTCCAAAAGACTGTAGCCACACCCACTGGCACAGGGCCGGTCTCTGACTGGCCGTTAATGCCACAGGCCACGCCTATGTCGCGATCCAAGGTCATGTTATGACCAGTGTGTTAAATGTTGGGATGTATGGAGTGTATTAACCACCACTCACGGGAAGTGACAATCCTCTGCATGACTGCAGAAGGAATACCGGAATGAGGAAACTAAAGCGGGAAGACCAAAATCAGAATACTACAGCAGGAATAACCGAGAGCTATTTCGTGAAATGAACGGAAAATGGAATCTGTTGCTCACGTGCTGCCTGGGATCAGGACAAGCTAATTACTGCTGTCTCTCTCTCTCTCTCTGTTCATATGTGTTTGTTTGCATGTTTTACAGAATGCATGCCAATGAATGCACACGTTCAACTCCTATATGAACCGACAAACCCATAATAATATATCTGTCTAGAACAGTTTATTTGTCAATGACCTGGACCGAAATAGGTGGTGTATACATTTAATACATTCTTAATATATATGATATATGTTGAAAAAGCATTGTGATGACATTTTCAACCAACTGTGTTATTTAAACGAATGTGTGACACTATTAAATAATGAACGTGCAATTTTTTTACTCTCTATTTCTCTCTATCTGACTCCATAGGCTCTTAGGTACCATGCTAGACATTCTGACATTCTGCTGAGCCGTCCTGTATTTTACATGTCTGGGTTGTGGTTGTTGTGGGTGTAGTTTGTGTATATGTGTGTGTGGGTTTGCGTCTGATAAACTGTTTGGTTGTGGGTGTAGTTTGTGTATATGTGTGTCTGGTTTTGCATATGATAAACTGATTGGCTGTGTGTGTGTGGTTGTGTCTGGGTGTGTGTGTGTGTGGTTGTGTCTGGGTGTGTGTGTGTGATTGGCGGTCTGTATGGTTTTCTGCAATTATTTCTGAGATGGTGTGTTTGTGTTACTTCAAATGAACTAACACAGGGAAGACAGTTAAGTCGACCACAGGAAATTGACGTTGGTGTGTATGTGTGTGTCTGGGTGTGTGTGTGTGTGGTTGTGTGTGGTTGTGCCTGTCTGTGTGTGGTTGTGCCTGGGTGTGTGTGTGTAGTTGTGCCTGGGTGTGTGTGTGGTTGTGTCTGTGATTGTGTGTGTGTGTGGTTGTGTCTTTAATGCATTTTGCCATGCCGCCTCAGTGTGCCTGGCAGGCCTTTGTGCCCGAGGTGATCAGCTACTGTATGTTTATAATTCAATATAATTCACTTTGTAAGACCAAGTTACGCAGAATTTGAGATTGTCGGTCTGTATGGTTTTCTGCAAGTATTCTTGAGATGGTGTGTTTGTATGTGTGTAACTTCAGATGAACTAACACAGGGAAGACAGTTAAGTTGACCACAGGAAATTGACATTGGTGTGTGTGTGTGTGTGTGTGTGTGTGTGTGTGGGGTGTAATTTCGGTGTTTTGGGAATTGCTTTGCATGGTTATGTTTAGAGATACGGCTGTGTGTGTGTGCTTTGTGACAAGCATGTTGTGTGTGTGTGTGTGTGTGTTTGTTTGTGTGTCATTTGGAACAAGGGTGTATGGTCATTTAAATGTTGGCAGTGTCATGGAAACAGGATGTGTAGGCCTGATTTGGCTAAATATTCTATTGCCATGGTCTCTACAGAGTACTTATTACTGCAGCTATACTTAATGCTTTAACTGTGTGTGTGTCTGTGTGTGTGTGTGTGTGTGTGTGTGTGTGTGTGTGTGTGTGTGTGTGTGTGTGTGTGTGTGTGTGTGTGTGTGTGTGTAGGCCAGCAATCTATGAGTCCGCACTTTGTGTCCTGTGGAAAACCAGAGGGTAGTTCGGCACCCGGGTATGAGCTAAAGATGACCTTAATAGGTCATCAAAGATGGGGGTTTCATTTTTTAACCACATTAAATAATCAATAGCTGCTGTCAGGCTCTAAACAGCGCCCAGGTTCTTTAATGTTGAATGACGCAGAAGTCCCCAAGGACAATTCTGTACTGTATTGTGTGCTCCTCACGTCGACACACCATCTGAGTAGACACTTAAGCTAGCCACCTGCTCGCTGGAAGGCTCCAGGGCCTTAGGATGAAAATTATTTAGTGCTCTACCGAAAATAAAAGACTGTTACGCCAGTTACTTTTGAACACGAAGATTATTAATTTTGTTCAGCTATTATATATGTATATATTCCCCTCTCTGCCTCCTTGTCGCAGCAACTCTTAGGAAGCTTGGGAAGCCAGACGGGAGTCAGAACCAATTAGATTGATGTGTAAAATATACACACACACACACATATATATACAGAATAAGTATAAGTATGACAATTGTGAAGTACTGAAACTGTGCCAAACAATGTTATTGTTCCACATTAAGTTTTAATGAACTACAATAAGTATTAACCATGAGAGTAACCAGTGATGCTGTCTTGGAATTTTCTAACAACCACTTTAAATAGTTCCCTCCACACATTCATCCATAAATTCAGTAATGATGAAACGGAAATCTCAGTTGAGAAAGCGTCTGAGCTGGTAAATAAAAGAACAGAGAGGCCAGACGGCAGCAGATGTTGTACAGTATGTGAGATCTATGCTTCTTTCTGTCGCCGCACATTTCTGTCAACCCAGCTGATAAATATCTTAATAATTCATTTGGGAAAGCGCCAAGATACGGATGAGCCAGTCTGATTGCTGTGGCTACTCAGGAGATGCAGACTGGGAGGTGTCCTCGAATGCACAGAGAGCCGGGGAGGTGTCCTCTGATGCACAGAGAGACGGGGAGGTGTCCTTGAATGCACAGAGAGACGGGGAGGTGTCCTTGAATGCACAGAGAGACGGGGAGGTGTCCTCTAATGCCCAGAGAGACTGGGAGGTGTTCTCTAATGCACAGAGAAACTACTGGGAGGTGTCCTCTAATGCCCAGATGGACTAAGAGGTGTCCTCTAATGCCCAGAGAAACTGTCCTCTAATGCACAAAGAGACACAACCCAGTCAACCAGGAAGTCAGCATGGAAGGGAGCATTTCTCTAGCTCATGACCAGTGTTGAGAGTAACGGCGTTTAAGTATAACAGCGTTACTAACGGAGTTACTTTTTCAGTAACGGAGTAATCTAATTAATTACTGTTTCCATCGTTACAACGCCGTTATCTTTACTGAGATTGAAAGTGTCGCGTTACTACAATTTGGTTGAATGAAGCGCGAGGTGTCATGCTTTGGCTACACAACAACTGCAGCTGGGGTGGGGATGATGACGTCGTCGCAAATGCGATGATGATTGGCTGGGTGGGCGGTGCCTTGCTCAGGCTGTCTCGCTGCACGCACTCTGACTACCACTAAACAAGACAGCGTCAGTGATAATGGCGACGAGCCGGGGAAGTTCAAAAATAGCGGTGTCAAACTGGAAGTACCGGCACTACTTCTCGCTCATTGAAGTCAAAGGCAAGAATGTGTATGTTACATGCGCGCTATGCCCACATTGCGCAGGAAATATATTATAGACGTCTGCCTCAAGCAAAGATTTTCCTTTGTTTCTTTTTACCCAGGTTTTTGTGTCTTAAATTTGCTCTTGAATTTTATTTTCAATATTTATTTATGTTTTTATCATATGCATATCATATGGCAGCTGCAATCTATTGAGTTCAAATAAATACCAAATGTTCTAAAATACTGTATATAGTGTTTCATTCTTCAATCAGTTACTATAAACATCTTTGACGTTAAATGTTATAGAACGTAACAGCGTTTAGAACATAAACAAAATAATGTCAGTTACTTTGCTGAGTAACTAATTACTTTTACAATGTGGCAACTGAGTTACTAACTCAATTACTTTTTGGGAGAAGTAATTTGTAACTGTAACTAATTACTTTTTTTAAGTAAGATGACCAACACTGCTCATGACCATAGCTTAGCTTGCAGGAGCCCAACCCACCACAAGATGACACTAGACTGCGATGAGCTGTTCATTCCAACACAAATGGCGCTATGGCCAATTCCCAGCACCTTCTGTGGGACTCCCTGACGAGGTCCGAATCAGAGCCCTGCTATTATTCAGTTAGTTTTCTAGTTTCTGTTTCTTGATTTTATTATGTCGAGACAATTCCCTCTCTTTCTCACGGTAGAACGACTCACAAGTTGTGAGGTTCTCTCCGCAAACAAAAACATGGCAACACCAAATGTCTGTTCCATTTGTGTTAGTGACATGTATGGATTATGGGTAATGAAAGAACAGGTGACAGGCCAGATGGAAAAAAGCCAGTTATCGTTATTTTACCATTTGTTCATCGTTCATTCATTAAGTTTCATTGTGAAATACAAACAGTTTTCTGTTTTGTCTTTTTCTGTAATTAGTCAACATCTTGATCACATCAGTGGAAATATACCATATATGGAATCTAGAGAGTACATGGAAGCAGTTAGAACTTGGCTAGTACCAGGTTAAAGATTTTTTTTTTAAACCCACAAAGACCAAAGTTAATTAAGAGACATGAAAAAACATAGAACAGAAATAAAGGCACAATCCCAGCCCTGTAATTCCTCCTAAAATACTCACCAAACCACTCTAGACCCCCCCCACCACTAGCCACCATCAGCCCCGCCCCCTTCATACTGTATAACCATTAGAAAGGAAATAGCTGTCAATGTAGCTATATTGGTAACATTCTTCACCCATATATTAACCCATTCATTCTCTGTCCTCCCACATCCGTGAACGAGTTTCACTGAGTAGGGCAACCGGGATCCGGTCTGCTGGGGTTTCTAAACCAATTCTCTCTGATCAAAACAAATAATCCTGTTACCAAGGATATTGAAGGGAAGTGCTCCGGGGTCTTCTGTGACACGCTTAAATGTCACCCCATATCATGTGGACATAAATGTGGGCTATCAAGGTCCGAGAGCCTGGGACTGCCCTTTACACACGCACACACACACACACACTCTCTCGCGTGTGTGTGTGTGTGTGTGTGTGTGTGTGTGTGTGAACACACACGTCGAGTGATGCAGGTAGATAGGGAGATCATCAAATGACCTGCACCTCTCTGAATCCCGAAATGGATCGATCCTCATTCTGGTCCGTCCTGTCCTTCCTAAGACTGAGGGAAACCCAGACAACAGAGAATATTTACTTAAGCCTAGGTTATTAGTATATAGAAGAGCGTCAGGTGAAGGAGGGTGGTTAAGGAGGGGGGTATAGGAGGGTGGTTGAGGAGGGTGGTAGAGGAGGGTGGTATAGGAGGGTGGTAGAGGAGGGTGGTATAGGAGGGTGGTAAAGGAGGGTGGTAAAGGAGGGTGGTAAAGGAGGGTGGTAAAGGAGGGTGGTAAAGGAGGGTGGTATAGGAGGGTGGTTGAGGAGGGTGGTAGAGGAGGGTGGTAAAGGAGGGTGGTAAAGGAGGGTGGTAAAGGAGGGTGGTAAAGGAGGGTGGTATAGGAGGGTGGTTGAGGAGGGTGGTAGAGGAGGGTGGTAAAGGAGGGTGGTAAAGGAGGGTGGTAAAGGAGGGTGGTAGAGGAGGGTGGTATAGGAGGGTGGTAGAGGAGGGTGGTAGAGGAGGGTGGTAAAGGAGGGTGGTAAAGGAGGGTGGTAAAGGAGGGTGGTAAAGGAGGGTGGTAAAGGAGGGTGGTATAGGAGGGTGGTTGAGGAGGGTGGTAGAGGAGGGTGGTAAAGGAGGGTGGTAAAGGAGGGTGGTAGAGGAGGGTGGTAAAGGAGGGTGGTAAAGGAGGGTGGTAAAGGAGGGTGGTATAGGAGGGTGGTTGAGGAGGGTGGTAGAGGAGGGTGGTAAAGGAGGGTGGTAAAGGAGGGTGGTAAAGGAGGGTGGTATAGGAGGGTGGTTGAGGAGGGTGGTATAGGAGGGTGGTAGAGGAGGGTGGTATAGGAGGGTGGTAAAGGAATATTTTAGATAATTTAACACATTTAACTTAACTTGTCTGCTCATGCATTTTGACTGGGTCTGAAGGGACATTGTGATTGGGTCCGTCAAGACATTGTGATTGGATCTGATGGGACAGGAGTTGGTTGCTCAGTGGTAGAGTGCATGCTCAGTATGTATGATGTCCTTGGTTCAATCCCCAGTTTCTCCCCAGGTCACTGTTGCAAATGAGAATTTGCGATTGGGTTTGTCAGCAATTGAATTTCTAAGCCTGACTGCCTGCTTGTGTGTATAGTGAAAGCACTCAACCAACTGTCTTAAAAGTCCAGATGTCTTCGCATGGGCTGTAACACTATAATGTAACATACTGGAGGCGACACTAAAGCATCTAGAGCAGCTCATTGGCCATAAAGTCGCTATAGTTTTACAGCTTTACTTATTGGACGCCATCAGTGACTGGCCCATGCTGACTCTAGAGTGGTTGACGAGGTACATGGTTGTTTATGTAAGTTTATATATGTGTGTGTTCGTGTGTTTGCAAACACGTGTGAACCCGGTGCCGGGAATTCCCGATGAACTCTTGACAATTACTGTTTGACTACCGTCTGTGGAGAATGATTCATGACATAATTCAGTTCATTTCGATCATTAAAGTTAACTTCAACGTATAGGTATCCTAAGTTCTTACTCTAAAAAGTAACTACACAGTGTGTGGTCAAACACATTATACATTAACACCATAAGCAGAAGAAAAGCAAAGAGTGGTGGGTTACCTGTAGAAATGGCATGTTTTAGCTCCTTAAGAATTCATAATTTTCTTTGCCGTCTTTCGTGAATTATTATCGAACGAGGAAAATAGCACATTTTCATGTCTCTTGGCCTTTTCGCTTTCAACTCATAAGGTTTTATCTGTGGCTCTGTGCACTCAATTCACTACTCAAAATCTTAGCTGTAAAATCACGAGCTAGCTGTCTAGCTAGCTATGTGTGCTGTGTAATTTTTACAATATGATGGAAGCTAGGTCGCTGGCCTGGTTAGTTGCCAGGCTTTATTCAGGGGTGTTAGCTGATTGGGTAATATTGCTCATGTTTGCTCTGGGTGCTATTTGATATAATGGCATACCATAATAATGTTAAGTTAAAATATTTTTTTATTATATATTTAATACCGTAAGCGTTTTTATTTATTTATGATTAAATAACTGCTTGAATTGCATCATGTTTGTTCTTCTCCAAAATGTTTAACTGAAGCTCTACAATAGAGGCTGGTTCTGGTAGCCTTGCCACTTAACAAGCATAGCACTGAATTCCCAACTTGAATTCTGATATCAATCTTTAACTAGAAGTAACGATTTAAATAGCAGGGACATTGTTTAAAAAAAAGATGTGACCTTAATAGCTGAACACAAACGAAGGCGTTATAGTGATATTACTATTAAATGGAGTGTACATTTAGCTCTGGATATCTTTCTGAAATATAATGTATTAAATATTTGTTAATTATTGGTTAGATTATGTTATCCAACCCTGCTCACCCAGACCCAAACATGTTTTATGCTTTGGGTAAACTTGCTATTTACATTATTTAAATGTATTCAGCCTTTATTTAACCAGGTAGGTCGATTTAGGACAAATTCTCATTTGCAACGGCGACCTGGGCAAGATAAGGCAAAAATATGCAAGACAACATAGGCTACAGATTTCGGTTTAATTCACAATTCGGTTTAATTCACAATGTATTAAATTACCTGGCTATCTGGGTCATGTGAAAGATGCAGTCTGAAACGCAGAACTTGGATTTAGCTTTTTGTCCTGGATGTGTACTGTGGATTGTTTATATATGCATAATCTATGAGTAGAATCCCAATCATAAATTTATTAAACATAAAATTCCCTGTTTGAAAGCAAGGGCTAACACTGTAAAACTCTCTTTAAATCACGATTAATATAAATATTAACATCCATCTCATGACAGTGAACCACATGGTGACCTTCTCCTCTGTGTGACTCTGTATATGTGTGTGTGTGTGTTTCCTAGGTAGAGGATAGGGGCACGTAAGGGTTAATGTTACGGTAATGGTAACAACACACACACACACAACACACACACACACACACACACACACACACACACACACACACACACACACATACATAGTCAAGTAGCTCTGAGGAAGACTCTCCTTTGTCATGGGGGTTGATATATATATTGACCCAGCAATGTACCCAACAATGTACCTATATGTGAATAAAGCCTTTGCAACCATGTTAGAGAAACCAAGTTATTAATAGAAATGATTTCATGTTCTGTCTCCGTCGTGTTATCCGCCGCCTGACCACTGCACAGCCAGGTTGGGAATAAATAAATCTCACACTGTCTGTCAGTGTTGCTGCACTGGTGAAATGGGCATATGCACACATTGTTAATGTACAGTATGAATGTGCAGTATTAATTTGCAGTGTTAATGTGCAGTGTTAATGTGCAGTGTTAATGTGCAGTGTTAATGTGCAGTATTAATGTGCAGTGTTAATGTGCAGTGTTAATGTGCAGTATTAATGTGCAGTGTTAATGTGCAGTGTTAATGTGCAGTGTTAATGTACAGTATTAATGTACAGTATTAATGTGCAGTATTAATGGCAGTGTTAATGTGCAGTATTAATGTGCAGTATTAATGTACAGTATTAATGTGCAGTATTAATGTGCAGTATTAATGTCCAGTATTAATGTACACTATTAATGGGCAGTATTAATGTACACTATTAATGTGCAGTGTTAATAAGCAGTATTAATGTGCAGTATTAATATACAGTATTAATGTGCAGTATTAATGTGCAGTGTTAATGTGCAGTATTAATCTGCAGTGTTTTTCATACATTCCTTTTAATTGAGGGTCATATTTGTTGATGCTTTAATCAAGCAATATTCTTTATTAAGAGGACACACATTTGCATATGTTAAGCAACTGCAATACACGTGCATGCATTGACCAGTAAGAGCTAAGTTGTATTAGTTTTGAAATAAGACTAAATCTGAAGGAAAGACTCATAGAGCAAGAGGTGTCCTTTCACTTCGTGTGGAAATCGAACAAAGAAATCAAGTCAGCGTAAACGGTGGCCTTCCAATAAACAAATGTAGATGTGGTATTTGTTATATTAACACTTTTAAACGAAAACATTGGAGCGATGCTGAGAGGCAGTTGTAAATTAATGGGACGAACTGCCCTGTAAATGAATGGGACGAACTGCCCTGTAAATGAATGAGACGAACTGCCCTGTAAATGAATGTGACGAACTGCCCCGAACTGTACGAACTGCCCTGTAAATGAATGGGACGAACTGCCCTGTAAAAATGAACTGCCCTGTAAATGGGACGAACTGCCCTGTAAATGAATGGGACGAACTGCCCTGTAAATGAATGGGACGAACTGCCCTGTAAATGAATGAGACGAACTGCCCTGTAAATGAATGGGACGAACTGCCCTGTAAATGAATGAGACGAACTGCCCTGTAAATGAATGGGACGAACTGCCCTGTAAATGAATGGGACGAACTGCCCTGTAAATGAATGTGACGAACTGCCCAGTAAATGAATGTGACGAAACTTCCCTGTAAATGAATGTGACGAACTGCCCTGTAAATGAATGTGACGAACTGCCCTGTAAATGAATGGGACGAACTGCCCTGTAAATGAATGGGACGAACTGCCCTGTAAATGAATGTGACGAACTGCCCTGTAAATGAATGTGACGAACTGCCCAGTAAATGAATGTGACGAACTGCCCAGTAAATGAATGGGACGAACTGCCCTGTAAATGAATGGGACGAACTGCCCTGTAAATGAATGGGACGAACTGCCCTGTAAATGAATGGGACGAACTGCCCTGTAAATGAATGTGACGAACTGCCCTGTAAATGAATGGGACGAACGGCCCTGTAAATGAATGGGACGAACTGCCCTGTAAATGAATGGGATGAACTGCCCTGTAAATGAATGTGACGAACGGCCCTGTAAATGAATGGGACGAACTGCCCTGTAAATGAATGGGACGAACTGCCCTGTAAATGAATGGCACGAACTGCCCTGTAAATGAATGGGACGAACTGCCCTGTAAATGAATGGGACGAACTGCCCTGTAAATGAATGGGACGAACTGCCCTGTAAATGAATGGGATGAACTGCCTTGTAAATGAATGGGACGAACTGCCCTGTAAATGAATGGGATGAACTGCCCTGTAAATGAATGTGACGAACGGCCCTGTAAATGAATGGGACGAACTGCCCTGTAAATGAATGGGACGAACTGCCCTGTAAATGAATGGGATGAACTGCCTTGTAAATGAATGGGACGAACTGCCCTGTAAATGAATGGGACGAACTGCCCTGTAAATGAATGGGACGAACTGCCCTGT
Source organism: Dallia pectoralis (assembly GCA_029465975.1). NCBI lineage: Eukaryota > Metazoa > Chordata > Actinopteri > Esociformes > Umbridae > Dallia > Dallia pectoralis. Next base: position 8,740,790 of record CM055758.1, read on the forward strand.
AAATGGGATATCCGACGTACACGGTCGCAGATATTCGCCAACTGAGATAAAAGGTTATTAAGCATTTAAAGGCAAACGACGCAGTCCAGTATGTAAAAATTAAAAGATTATAAAATGAACTAATAGTAATCACTGCAGATGTGGGTGCTCTCTCCACAGAATGTGACACTGTTGAGATTATAAATCAGCATAGGAAAGTTACAGCCTATAAAACTTTATCGAACGGTAATGAAAAGTTTCTTGTGGTGGAATAGTGTATTTTCTGTTCTTTTTTTGCCATCCCCCAACGTAGCACACTATGGAGAACATAAGGCTAACATTACCCGGGATCTGGGTTTAATCCTGACAGGGTGCCGGGTATAATAAGTAATCTGATGTTTTATCGTCAGGTTATGTTATAACATGGAAAGAATGTGATTTAGAATGCATCTTATCAGGGGATCCATCAAAGCTGTGCCAATAAAACGTTATTTCAGTTCCAGCTAGCGAGAGTCTGGATGAGATGAAGAACAACGGGAGTTTGTGACAACCTTCCCAACAACTTGGTGAATAATTGTAAATGTCGTAGCTGCTAATGATGTCTTCAAAGAGTGGTACCAGTGGGAATGGTTTTGGTCTCCACAAAGAATACATAATGATAGCATTTTGTCTTCTGGGTGGCATATAGGACATACTGAAGCTTATGTGAAAATGTTTGCAGGTGAGTAAAATAAATCCCTCACTTTCCTTCCAGTCTTTATATAACCAAGAAGTGCCCACATTTACAGTTCCCAAAGTATATATAGCATGTTTGTATTTAGCCCCCCTTCCCCCATTCTAGGGTAGCATGTGTCATAAAAAAACCACACAGCACAAGAAAGTGAACAATGTCTAGTGTTGATTCTAAACTTAGCTTTAAAGTATTTTTATGGTGTGTAACAGGATGGGAACTGAAGAAGAGGCAATACGAGCCAAGCCGACTATCAGACCGCATCAGAGAGGTGGCCACAATATTTTTGCAGTGCCAATTAGGTGTTTGTTACCTTACAAAGAAGGAAACTGGTGAGCTAAACAAGTGCAAACACGTGACCAGGATAGGCGACTATTACAAGTGCCAATAGAAAACATGTTATTATTACAGTCCAACAGATCAAAAACAATATCCAGTTGAAAAGTCTAGATGTTCAGATGTTTTAACATATACCACCGAATTTATAAAACATGACAGAGGTTATTTTATGGCTTTGGCATGTATGTCTGCTGCTGGTACTCTGTTCCTTACCTAATGTGTTATGGATTATTAATAGCATCAATTTACACACAAACATAAAGTAAAGTCTCAATTTCAGAATTCAGTGCCGATTTATTGAAAATCAAAAAAGTACTCAAGTTTTCAATTGGATTGGATTGCACCTGTGGCAAATTCAATTGTTCGAACAAGGTATATAAAGTCACAAATCTGTCTATATAAAGTGTCACATATCACACTGCATGTCAGAGAAATAACCCAGGCAAGTTTAACGAACTCTCAGGATATCTTAGAAACAAGCGTGACCAAGAACACAATGAGCACCCTTAACAGAGAACAAATCTTTGTTTGGCAATGGACTCCGATAGCACAAGCAAAAAAAATCTCTTGTCTGACCAAAACTGAACAATTAGGCCAGAATGCCAAGCGCATATGTCTGGTAAAAACAAGTTACCGCGCATCACCTGAATATAAAATCCCAATGGTGATACATGCTAGTGGTTCGCTATGATGGAGCAACATGACATGGGGTTGCTTCTCTGCAGCAGGCACTGAGAGACCGGTAAGGGCTTTGAATTTCACTAATAAATGCTGAACTGATTTCACTTGTGTTTTGCCTTTTAGTAAACAAAAGCTCTATTTTTCTATTAGGGTGGGTAAACACGCAATTATTTGAAATCAGTGCGCTGTTAAATGGCAAATCCTACATGATGTTTTGTGTTCAAGAGACTGAATAACATTAACTGTACATCTGGTGATGTATCTGTGCTGCTGCCAAGAATATTTTATCGGTGTTGCCTGTTTTGTCTTACTCTTATAAACTGTATTGTAGCCAAAACTATTTCCAATATCTCTTTCCACTTGGAAGCCTGATTTGGTTGGATCGTGGAAAGATGACGGTCTGATTGCATTCGATCGTCAATCAATACTTTTTAAACTTTTGGCACAACAGAGAAATAACAGTCAGGATAGATTGATTAAGCCTCCTCCCTCACATGTCTATAATATCTGTGATATATTTTAGCGCCAGCGGCTGACAGTTTGTAATAATTGACTTTCCGGTCTGTCAGCGCAGTCAAAATTCCGTCTCCCTTCCGTGTTGCTGAAACATAAATATACGTTTTAAAGTCTGTTCTAGTCCACTGCTCAGCAACAAAACATTGAATCCGTGCCTTCATATTGCTCAGAAAGAGATGTTGAACACAATCTGTCGCTGTGAATCTACAGTGGAGACACCACTGGTGCCTCTGAGTAGAGGATGAGCATGAGAAAACCAGAATATAATCACTGTCATGGCCACATACTGTAGCTTTTCCGTAGTGTTTCTCCTGTCTTTCTGTACGCAGAATTTGTAATGTCCGTTTCCTATGTTCACTGCCATTAACTTTTGGGTTCCTTGTCAAATTAAATTGTTTCCAGTGAGGTCAAGTGTGACTGTACTCTGATGTGACTGTAGTCTGGTGTGACTGTAGTCTGGTGTGACTGTAGTCTAGTGTGACTGTAGTCTAGTGTGACTGGGGTTTGTATTGAGTTTGCTACCTGATGACTCTACTGGCTCTGTGACCTGGCCTAGTCCTTTGGAACACCATTTGATAAGTTGGTTCTCTGTCTCTCTTGTTTGCGTTTCTGTCATGTGTTTCATGTGGAAAGCCTTATATGCTGTTATTTCCTCAACTAAAGAGACAGGGCGTCCGGAGTCTTTGTAAACGCACACATTGCAGAATGCAGCCCACGTCCATAAAAGCCACATCACTCCACCGGTGACACGGCCCCTAAACAAAACCATTCCGCCGGCGTCACCGTGTGAGAGGTGGACCGCGTTCCTGCCGCAGACCGTTAGTCACATTTACAGCTTAGTGTCGTTCCGCACATGAGGTGTGTGGTAGCTGTTTAGGTATGGACCACTTAACAGGCATGGTTACAGCTCAAAGTCTCGGATTCCTTATGGTGAAATACAAACACAGACGCGCACACACACATATTCTGACCCCCTATCCTTGTGGGGACACTGAAAGTGTGAGTGGGTTTGTTTGGAGGGTGTAAGAGGCTTTAAAACATCACTGCGTTGTTCATCTGTTCAGTTGACACACCTCATTGCGCAGAACGCCCACACACAATCACACATGCTTGTACACACACTCACAAACGCAGGAACAAACTCAAACAAATACACACAGAGCACTTAATGCATTTGCACACACACACACACACACACACACACACACGCACACACGCACGCACGCGCACACGCACACACACACGCACACACTGTAAAACACAATGTTTTATCTAGTCCATTGAAAGAGGTGTGATGTAACATCAAAACAAAAGGTTTATCCATGCCTTCAAAACAGAAACCAGGATCTGTCTTTCAATACAGAGCAGGCATTGCTCCCTCTGGCCTTTAACATCTACTGCCCGCTTCCCTCTTTTCCATTTATTGTTTTTTCACGTTGGCATTCCCTCCCTTATAGATCCCGCCCTCATTCTATTGTCCTCACCCAGAACATAACCTGGTTGTATGATGTGTGTGTTAGGTGCAACCTTTTTCTATCTCTCCATGTACGGCTAGCTCTCCTTCTTTTCCTCTTTTTCACTCTCAGTCCATCTCTCGTTTTTCTGTTTCTATTCTCTTCCTCCGTCTCTCCCCCACTCTTCTCCCAACTTCTCCTCAGGGCTGATTTAATCTGCTATACTCTATATTCACAAACATTCTTTTCTGTTCCCCTGAAACCATCTAATGCCAGAAAAAAAACATGGATGCATGCACACACACACACACACACACACACACACACACGCGCGCACACACACACACAACAACTCTGAACTTTGTAGGAATTCTGTGACACATCTTCACGAGCCAGATCGTGTTTTAAAACTAGTAATTATCCTGTTCTTATGCAGATGTAACATATTACAAGGTCCAGCTAGGACGCGTGTGGGCCCATTGCAGGCACTTCCGACATTGGACGGGTTTATTATGGAACTCTGAACGAACTGCGGCTACACAGCTCGATACACAACAGGGGTGCAATGCAAACATTCCTCCCGTAATCATCAATAACATTTTCTATGACTTGTGCCACAGCAGCCCTGTCGGTTTGGACCAGACGGGATAGCCATCGTTAAGCCTTGGGCGCCCAATACCCTGTCATACCCTGGTGTGTGGGCTGTCCCTCCCTGGACCACTGTCGGTAAGTACCACTACTGACCAGAAGTACCACTACTGACCAGAAGTACCACTACTGACCAGAAGTACCACTACTGACCGGAAGTACCACTACTGTCCGGAAGTACCACTACTGACCGGAAGTACCACTACTGACCAGGACTACCACTACTGACCAGAAGTACCACTACTGACCAGAAGTACCACTACTGACCGGAAGTACCACTACTGACCAGGAGTACCACTACTGACCAGAAGTACCACTACTGACCAGTAGTACCACTACTGACCAGAAGTACCACTACTGACCAGAAGTACCTCTACTGACCAGAAGTACCACTACTGACCAGAAGTACCTCTACTGACCTGAATCACCACTACTGACCAGAATTACCACTACTGACCATAAGTACCACTACTGACCAGAAGTACCACTACTGACCGGAAGCACCCCACTAGTCTTGTCTTTCAGTGATGCTTTCACCCAGTCATCCGGCCATAACAGTATAGCTCTTGACAAATTTTCTTGGGTCCAGACTTTTCAGCTGGAAAGAGGTGGACGTGCGCGTGACTGAAGTGCTCCTATTATTTTTTGAACTAACTGTCTGAGGTTATTCATTTTTTTCACTGATTCCGCTGACAAAATTGCGGCGTGTTTCTGAGTATTCATGTCCCGATCTTCGAGACTCTTGAACTTGTTTGTTGTCGCTGCAAAAAGTCAGCGACAACAAACAAAGCATTTTTACTTGCATGATTTCTTAATCCCCTGCTTTGTTAACAAAGGGAGTGAAGCCTGGTATTGGTTGGAGGGAGAGAATGGGGGGCTGGAAAGAACCGCTCGCTCTTGAAGGCCTGGTCCATGTAAATATAATTGAATGTGTTCCAAGTCTTCTCGCGGAATGAGCTATATATGTAAATACGATGTGATTGAAGAGGGCCTACATTAAAGACGATAGTAGCATATAATAGAATACTAACGATGAAGGAATAGAATAATTCCCAACTAATCGAATGACACCAGTGCTGAGGTACTCATTTTTTTCCGGGGTGTGGTGAGACGCTATAAGTAATGTTCTTTCCTGTTTTATAAATGATCGGAAGTATACATTTTTTATCTAGATTGCTGAGGTAGCAGAGGGGCGAAGCGAGGGAAATCACAGAGGCACCATTCCAATCGGTCTTTATTTTCGGCTCTTTCTCTCTCCGTCTCTTCCAGGCTCCATTACATTTTCTCAATTTCGCTCCCGTCCCAAACTTTTCTTTCTCCTTTCTCTTTTCTGCACTTTCCCACTATCTTTTACTGTCTCTCCATATATCTCCGTACGCTCACCTCTCTTGGAACTGATGAGGTCCTGAAGCGTTAATAAATCTTTATTACCGTTTCTCCAGCGTTCCCTTTATCTCCCTTTCTTACGCTGCCTCTATCTTTTTGCAGCCGCTAAAAACTCCCTGCTCAATATGATTATCGGTTTATTTTCCCAGTTCCCTAGTCAGGGCGAGGCAGGGAGACTGTGATTCTGGTGTATCACCACATCTAGATGGATGAACCGCTCCGAGCCGCTTTTAAGTATTCATGGAGTCGTTTGTATACCGTGATAACAAATGGGTGTTTTGTACTTTAAAAACCTGTCAGAAAATACCCTACAACTTTGGCACCCCCTCGCTCCAACTCTTTATAGTCTGTAAATAAATAGATTTCACACACGTGGATTAATAATGTTTTATTTTATTCCCGTTAGACCAGACGTAAATCACTCGAGTCGGTCGGAATGTAGGCAAGATGTGCGAAAGACAATGTTTGCTTTGCTGGGGCCTCATGTATCAATCTTGCGTACGCACGAAAACACGGCGTACGCCAGCTTTCACGTTCACGGTCAGATGTACTAACAGTGAAATTAACGTAAGAATGTGCGTTCTTCCACGTGAACTTCATGCCTGGCGTACGTACATTTTTCGGGGTTTCTGCCAGCTGGCGACTCATAGAGGCAATAAAGTGAAGTGGCTAACATTACACTACGAATTGTTCTATCGCACCTGTCAGATATTGCTTATAATTAGCAATTGATTAATTATTTGCTATATTATTGTCACATGAGTCTAATTACAATATTCTATTAATTATGCAATTCAGTAACATATATAAAGGATGAGAAAATTGATACAACCCGTCTAGCAATGGCAGCGTTGGCTTTATTAGAGGACATTTTCAATGGACAAATCCGGAGAGAACAAGTTTTTAGGGACCACACTACTTGGTTTCCTGGCAACCGGTTCTTTCCAAAGAGAACTGGCAGACCGCTCAGGAATAAGCCAGTCGGGTTTGAGCCGTGCAATGCCACCTGTATGGGACGGCATCATCCGCTTGTCTACCCGGTATATAACGTTCCCATACGATGCCGGTGACCAGCCAAACATCAAAGCGATTGCCGGTTTTCCTAATGTAATCGGAGCGATCGACGGCACACATATTGCTATAAAGGCGCCACCTGAAGAAGAATTTGCATATGTGAATCGGAAACATTTTCATTCAATAAATGTCAATTATATGTGATGCACAAATACGCCTAACAAATATTGTGGCAAGGTGGCCTGGGTCAACCCATGATTCATATATCCTTACAAACAGCATGGTTGGGATGAGACTCCAAGCTGGCAGGGTGCGCGATGGGTGGCTACTTGGTAAGTTATGCTTATAAATATATGGTTCAATGTAAAAGTTTAATTTTGGTGTCTGTAATTATTCAACTGCCCATCAGGAGACAGTGGTTATCCACTAAAGACGTGGCTGTTGTTAACAACCCCAAACTGACTGATCAGTTGTGGAACAACGGTGGCGCTGCCTTGAAACGGGGGATGCTGTTATGCCCTGACAAGGTTTGTGCATCATAGGCTGTGGAGTGCTGCACAATGTCGCGCACAGGCATGGCCCTTGGTGAGGTGGGGCCACCGCCAGATGACTCTGACCCAGGACCAGTATATGTACAGCACAATCAACAAGCCATTCAGGCGCGTCAACGTGTAATTGCGACAATATAAATGGTACTCAGACACAAAGCTCATTTTCTGACCAATTCTTTTAATGAATGGCTTATTTCTGTGAGTGCGTCAGTGACATTTATAAGGTGACTGTTCATTTCTCCAATGGCCCTAACAATTTGCTGTTGTGACTCCAGAACAGCATGCGTCAAGACGCGGCCAGATGGACGGGCTTCAGCACTGGGGGGGAACATTAGCGACGCCGGAGACGCTGGACTGAATGGGCTCTGGCTGCTCGGGTGGTGCGGACTCTGAGTGCGTGCCAGTGGACGTTCCTGCGGTTCCTAAGTCCAAATAAACACAGGGACATGTTAACAGTCATTCGAGTCTGTTCCTTATTAATGGGTACACGCATTTGCAATAAAAGCAATGGATACGTGAAATCTCTGGTGTACTTTTTGCTACATTGCATGGATGTTCAAATTAAACGGTGGCTGGTAGGCTATATGTATCAATGTTAAGGAAATTAATTTGAGTTACCTTGCTGGCAGTAGTGTATCCGAGTCTCCTACATCAGCGGATACGATTCCAGAGATTAACGTGTCTCCTACAATAGAAGCAACTCTCTGATCAAAGGGTGCAAGTTCATCGGTCCCTGTACCACCGCCTGTTCTGCCCACACTTTGTCGGTGCGCAGCAGTTCTCCGCTTAACTTCCACCTTTATGTCTGACCATTTCTTCTTCAGGTCATTTACGGTGCGACTCTCAGATCCCACCGCGTTGACGGCATCAGACAAACTCACCCACTCTTTTTTCTTTCTTTTGTTATTAATTCCAGATGACAAATTGCCAAATAAAATATTTTTTCTTGTTTCTACCTCTGATAGTAGCACCTCTAATTCGTTTTCAGTGAAATTTCATTTCTTGGTTGCTTTAGCCATGTTCTTGCAGGTGTCTTTTGCCAAATTGGACTAATTACCATATTTAAAGTAATTTAATTGAGGGAGGAGACAGGGTGTGGTGTTGTGCTCGTGCATGTGCGCTCAATTTCGCGTTAATTGGGATGTTCAAACAGGATGTACGTGGAATGATGCGTACGCTGAGATTCATACATCTGATTTTTTTGGTGCGTAGGCACATTTATAGCTTTGTCCGTACGCACTGATTTAGTATGAATTCAACGCAAGTCTTTGTACATGAGGCCCCTTATGTTTTGAACTCATCGTGGAGTCATAAGCTCTGTTTGGTTGAAAAGGCAGAGACTGGCCGTGCCTCGCTAATTTAGTTTTGTTTATGAATTTTGCAGGACACTAACTTTCATAAGTCACTGTGTGGTCGATGCATTGCAGCTCAAAGAGTAAGACAAACATCATGACATAAACCAGACTTGGTTAGTAAAAAAAGGTTCATAAAATATGTTGCACATTTTTGTCAATTGAGAACCAATTTCCATATATTATGATGACACGACCGAATCCTTGGCTTACATGTTCTAAATACACATTTGAAGATAAAAAACTAATGTTTTATATCATTATGGTAAATCGTATCAAAATAAATAGGCAAATGTGAGCATATGTACTGGAGAGTTGTATTTGTTTTAACTGTATTTAACCAGGCAAGTGAAATTAAAACACATTACGATTTTCAATCATAGCCTGGAAAGACACACAATGCCTCCCATGGGAGCAGAAAAAAAAAATTCGTAGTCCATGACTGAAATATATCTCAGAAGTTGCATACAACAATAATAAATAGACGGATGCCAATATCTGTGGCTACTAATATTTCCCTCATGCGCTCACGTTTAGCTGTGCCTTGCTCTCTTTTTGTGTGTGAGTGTCGTGTTCTTGGACAGTCTACAAATAATGTATGCATTAACATTTTCCATATTATCCGTTATTACCCTTTTGAGGACAGTCAGAATCGTACTGGGAAAACTCGACAGAATCAGAGTACTCAGAGCCAATGCTGTCGTGCAGAGAGATCGGTGAAGGTGTTTTCACTGTATACACACTATTATTCCAATGATGGTTACAAACGTTTTACTAAATAACTGCAACATACTTCACTCAAAACTCTGCTCGTTGTTTTGCATGTAGATCTACAGTACCGTGACACTCTGCAGTAAATATGGACATACTGTAACTATAAATCCATTATAAACACATACATACATTACAAGTCATAGATTCAGTTCCAGTCAAAGTCTATGGGTAAGTTTGTCCAAACTTGATTTGCTGACCTCCTGTAAATTATTGAATGTCAATTTTAAGCATCTGGAGGACTCAGAAATGCATGTACTGTTTGCTTTTGTTGACCAGACATCCATGATATTGACAATTCCCTGTAGAAGGAATGGACGAGCTTACACCAGTCACTGATCAATGTAGTCAAAAGTCTGGAGGTTCATGAGATCAAAGTCAGATCCTCAGCCGTGAAATAAATAAAGCATTTTTAATCAAATTTCACAGAATATTGTACGACAACTTCAGCTAAGCCATGCAAAATAATAAACAATTTTATCAGTAAGACCTATACATATATGTGTTATAACATATCAAGTACAAAACGCACACACACACGTATTTATGCGTGAACGAACATGCGTGCGCGCACACACACACACACACACACACACACACACACACAGACACACACAGACACACACAGACACACACACACACACACACACACACACACACACACACACATCCTAACGTCCCCAGAATTATCTTCCAGGATCAATCAGAGATGTAATTAATCCGCTCTGCAGCCTTCAGATGTCGGGTTTCTTGAAGTCTAATGGGTCCCAGCCCCCATTGCTGCTCATTAAAACCCAAACTTGGTTATTAGCTGGTTATTACTTGTTGTTTGGAGACCAGAATATATTCGTAGGGCATTGGCAGCTAGTTGATAGAACGGCTTAGGGAAAACATGTAAACCGAATGGCATCTAACTAAGAATCGATGCTTTTATACAATATCACACACACACACACACACACACACACACTCAAGCAGTTTGAGTGACATCTCAAAGATCTGAAGACGACAGCTGTTGTGTCTAACACAGGATGTGTTTAGGAATAACCTTGTTAGTTGTGGCAATCTGTGTTTGTATGTGTGTGTGTGTGTGTGTGTGTGTGTGTGTGTGTGTGTGTGTGTGTGTGTGTGTGTGTGTGTGTGACTGTGTGCGTGACTGGGTGTGACTGTGTGTGTGTGACTGTGTGTGGAGGAGGAGGTGTTAATATGATCCAGTTCAGGGAACAGCTTCACATCAAATTCTGAATACCAACATTAAACAGGTCGTTAATGATCATCTAAGATTAGGGATGTCAATCGAGTTGTCCCGGAATATTCCCAACGCGGCCCATATTCCGATCAGGGTCACAGGAGAAGTCCTCCTTGCTGTTTTCTCGTATTACTTCTGACTTCTCCATCCCAGAGCCAATGTGCAGTGAGGACCCCGGCTGAAACTGCCCCCAGTGCCCCACTCAGCAGGGTGCTCAGCAGTGGAGGTGAATGAGGGGACTTTTATACTTTATATGTAAATAACTTCTATAATCTCCGTAGAAACGCGCCATGAAAATCCAATGTATTATTATTATAATTCAGTGTGACTTCAGCTGACTCAAACTAGATATTTTTTGCCTCCCGAACTTGCCTGTCCTGTTTTTCCCTATTCTCTCTCCGCTCTCCCAGTGTGTGTGTGTGTGTGTGTGTGTGTGTGTGTGTGTGTGTCCCTTCCTGACGGATCTAGATGACACAGCTCTAAATCTCATCAGTTACTTTCAGGAGCCCGGCAACACAATCATAAAACTGACTGTCACTCCCTTTCTCTCTCCATCTCTGTGCCTCGTCTGCCTTCTCTGTTTCCATCTCTCCATTCCGTCTCTCCATTCCGTCTCTCCATTCCGTCTCTCCATTCCGTCTCTCCATTCCGTCTCTTGATTCCATCTCTCCCTTCCATCTCTCAACCTTTCCCCTTGGTGTACTATCTACATTGGGCAAACCAGCCAGTGAAACCATTAAGGTTTTTAAATTATTTTTTTTGCATACATCCGACCTAAAATGTTGTCTCCTTGTCGTCCAAGGCTCATCGATGGTCAAGGGCAACGAAGGCTATCCTGTCTGGTCCGAACCGCCAGAAGGTCTGCTGTGGCACAATTCACAGAACATTTAGATGATGCTTATGGGCGGAATGTGTCAAAACACACAATGCATCGCACCCTGCTGTGTATGGGGTTGTGTAGCCCAGTAGACCGGTCAGACCCCATGATGACCCCACAATGACCCCATGATGACCTCATGATGATCCCATGATGACCCCATGATGACCCCTGTCCTCTGTTGAAAGGGACATCCATGGACCTTAAAGCATTGAAAGAAGGTTGCCTCCAATGAGTCTGGTTGTATTTGAATACTACATGGATGGCTGTGCACCTGTGCACCGGTTACCTGGGGAAGTGATGGATGAACTGTGGGAAGACGACGAGGCGGTAGAGGGAGCGTGATGTTCTGGGCAATGGGCAATTCTCGTGGGAAACACTGGGTCTGGACATTTATGTGGATGTCAATTTGACACGTGCCAACTACCTGTCATATTGGATTCATTAGTACAGTGTGTACTATTGCTGGTCAGCGTCTGGTGTTGAACTGCTACTATTAAAACACTCTTAAGACGTGATCGTGTTCTCATGCGTGGCTCCATCTTTCCTGCCTACTACCGGATCTTGTTCTTGTTTTGCCTTTTGCCTATTGTATCTGTTACTCTAGTTCCCATCCAATCTGACCACATTTATGCCTAGCCTGTTTGTGACCCTCTTTTAGTTCTCTCTGTCCTTTTGTACTTTTTTTATATTTAACGTTATGGTGCTCTGCGCTTGGATCCAACCCCTGTATTCCTTTCACAGAGTATTCCTTTCACAAAGTATTCCTCACACCGAGTATTCCTCACACGGAGTATTCCTCACACGGATTATTCCTCACACGGAGTATTCCTCACACGGAGTATTCCTCACACGGAGTATTCCTCACACGGAGTATTCCTCATGCAGAGTATTCCTTTCACAGAATATTCCTTTCACAGAGTATTCCTCACACAGAGTATTCCTCACACGGAGTATTCCTCACACGGAGTATTCCTTACACAGAGTATTCCTTACACGGAGTATTCCTCACACAGAGTATTCCTCACACCGAGTATTCCTCACACAGATTATTCCTCACACGGAGTATTCCTCACACGGAGTATTCCTCACACGGAGTATTCCTCACGCGGAGTATTCCTTACACAGAGTATTACTTACACGGAGTATTCCTTACACAGAGTATTCCTTACACGGAGTATTCCTTACACGGAGTATTCCGTACACGGAGTATTCCTTACACGGAGTATTCCTTACACGGAGTATTCCTTATACAGAGTATTCCTCACACAGAGTATTCCTTATACAGAGTATTCCTTATGCAGAGTATTCCTTACACTATCGTTCAAATCTTTGAGGTCACTAAGAAATGTCCTAGTTTTGAAAGAAACATAATTTTTTGTTTCAAACTGATCAGATATACAGTGTATTGTTAATGTTGTAAATTACTATTGTATCCGTAAATTCCGTAAAGGTGGTCTTCTACGCAGAGTTCTTCTTCTGTATAGTGTCTGTGTTCTTTTGCCCATCTAAATCATTTATTTATTTTTTTGCCCAGTTTGAGATATGTCTTTTTCATTGCAACTCTGCCCAAAAGACCAGACTCCTGAAGTCACCACTTCACTGTAGTGTTGAGACTGGTGTTTTGTAGGTACTATTTAATGAAGCTGCCAGTTGAGGACCTGTGAGGGGACTGTTTCTCAAACTAGACACTCTAAAGTATTTGTCCTCTTGCTCAGTTGTGCACCGGGGCCTTGCACTCCTCTTTCTTTTCTGGTTAGAGCTAATTTTTTCTGGTGGTTGTGCTGTTCTGTAAAAAGAGTAGTACAGAGTGTTGCACGGGATCTTTAGTTTCTTGACAATTTCTTTCTTTGTCTCAGCCATGTTGAGCTTATAATCTAACCCACAAACACTGATGCCCCAGATACTCAACTGGTCTACAGAGGTGCTGATTAAATTGGCACAGCATTTTCAGCTGTGCTAGCATACTCACAAAACGTTTTACACATCATTAATCTGCCTTTTAAACTGATAAAGTTGAATTTGCAAACACAATGTGCTGATGGAGCCCAGGACTGGAGGTTGCTGATAAAGCGCCTCCGTACGTCTACGTAGACATTCTATTAGAAATCAGAGGTTTCCTCCTACAACATAATCACTTGCAACATTAGCATTAACATTGTCTACACTTTATTTCTGATCATTTGCATGTTATTTTAATGGGCAAACAATGTGTTTTTCTTTCTAAGTGACCCTAAACTTTTGAACAGTAGTGTACATCCTGATGCGCACACACACACATATGCACACACACATATGCACACACGCAACATCCTTGCTCTGTGCCTGTCCTGCTCCAGTGTAAACAACTCCCAGGCTGTCTGTGTAAACACACTTAGTCCCCAAACTCTGTGTGTGTGTTGTGTTGTTTGTGTGTCGTGTGTATGAATAGATCAGCAGCTCCCTATCCGAGCTACTGAGTTGTTTTAAGTTCTGAAAAGATGGATCGAAATATGAGTTGGGAGAAGAGGCAAGGAAAAAAACGCTGACATCTATAGTATGTGTGTATGTGTGTGTACGTGAGTGTATGTGATGTGTGTGTATGTGTGTGTAGTGTGTGTGTAGTGTTAAGGGGTTAGTGTTAAGGGGATAGTGTTAAGGGGATAGTGTTGAGGAGGTAGTGTTGAGGGGTTAGTGTTAAGGGGGTTGTGTTAAGGGGTTAGTGTTTAGGGGGTAGTGTTTAGGGGGTAGTGTTGAAAGGATAGAGTTAAGGTTACAGACGTATGTATTCTCTCAGGACGCTGCCCATCTGCTCTTAACATTAGGGTTACTTTTAGGTCCAGGCATTCTGGGTTACGTTTAACTTTGGACGTTAGGGCTAGGTTTTGTAGAGGAAAAAGTTCATTATTAATGCCCTATTGATGGGTTAAGATTAAGAGTAAGGTCTAGGGTTAGGGTTAAGTTGTAGGTTCAGGTTAGGTTAAGGGATAGGTTTAGAGTATAGGGAGAGATAGAACACATCTACCTGTGATTATCTGGGGCGAGGAGTCTCTTCACTCCATTCTGTCTAACTACCCTTAACTTATTTCCTAATTCCCTCATTATTCCTCCAGATCCCTCACTTCCTACACAGTATTTCCTTCTCGACTTTTGGTTCTTTGTGTCTTTTATTGCTACATCTGTAGTCCTACTCGTCTAGGGCTTGTTTGAAACAAGCGTCATATCCCGAGATATATCGAACATTCCTTCTCTCCTAATGTAAACACACCCCTATTTGTTGGTTTTTATTATTTTATTCATCACATCTGTGACATTCTTCTCTTATCTCTAAAAATAGCAGAAACGGTGAGAGAGACCGGAAGGTAGAGGAGAGAAGGAGCGAGCAGCAGGGCTGGGAAAGGAAGACCAGAGAGACCAGAGAGACCAGAGAGAGGAGTACAGTGGTCCTGGGGCAAGCTGCCAGTCAACTGAACAGCACCACAGAGAGATGGATTGTTAAAGAAATGCAGAGATGGAAAGGAGGGAGAAAGAATGGAGAGAGAGAGAAAGACGAGGTGAAGGAGGGAAATATGAGAGTGGGATGAGTGAGAGTGGAGAGAGGACGGAGAGATGGGAGGAGGAAGAGAAGGTGAGGAGAGAAGAAAGGAAGAGAGGATGAGAGTAGGGCAGAGAGAGAAGGGAGAATAGATTGAAAAAGGGAAAGATGCAGAGGAAAGAGGAGAGCGAGAGAGAAGAGACGGACGGTGCGGAGAAAATGTATGACAAACAGAGTTTCAGACAGTTTTATGGACGAATGGCAGTTGATCCATTAAACTGAAGAATGAACTCTGACAGGTCAATGACACCACAATCTTTTCTTTGCCCCTCGGATTTTCTCCCGATGACACTAATGCGAGCGTGTTTGATACGTTGCTTGACACGGGTCCAAAGATCCTAAAAAGTTTCCCCGAAAAACGTCACGAGTAGATGGGCAGGCTACTCTGATGACACGCCTGCGTGTGTGCGTGTGCAAACCTCTCTGTACGTGGGACGTTTGAGGCCTCATGAATATTCATTTAGTTCATCAATTGCCTTTTTCTCCGTTTGCGGGTTTGAACGATAATCTTTATAACTGATCGGTAATATGGGCTTCGACACACGTTCCTGGATGCAGCCTTGAGCTAGTATATTTCAACCAAATCCCACAGAAACCTCAGATGACTATAAAACAGTTACAAATGCAATCAGAATTGTGAAAAAAATGTCTTTCTGTCAGACCCAATGGGATACGGTGTCATTAGCACCGTTCACAACCACTCAGTATTCAGAGTTTCAACCTACCAGCCTCTGAGGGGGTGTGAAATGGGTGAAGCCAGGAGCTACCTGCTAAGGTTTCATCTCACACGCACACACACGCACGCACGCAGGCACACACACACACGCAGACACACACAAAATAGGATATTATTCTGTAAAGATATTTTGGAGGGGACGGGAAAGTCAGAGAAAGAACTGTACATCCTGATCTCATTCTGCAGTTCTACTCCCTGCCTTCAATCGTAGCCTTCGTTTCAGATGAACACAGAGCGTAAATCACTCAAAGACAACAGGACCACACAATACACAACATTAAAATACAATGCCATACCAAGCAAGCAAACAAATGACGGAAAATGTAACCGGAGAGTGCGAAGGAAACAATACATATCAATATGTGTTCTCTTTTCAATTTCTTAACAATCGTACTGTCTATAAATTCTTGTTCCTATGGAAATGAATGTCTTCTGCCATGACTGGAAAGTTGTGATGTGCAACACAATTTATTGAAGTCTAAAATGTAGGGAAAAGATATTGTCTTTCTAGTTCGATGTCAAGTGTTACAGTTGATTCGTTCAGTGGGCTGCATTGTTTAGGAGCTGTTCCAAAAAAAGATATGACCAAATCTGCTGAAATGTGTCTGCGACCAATGTAACTCCAAAACGTTTTTCGATTGTTTTTCATGTCTAATTATGTACTGTACACAGACACGGGCATGTATGTCAAGATCCTCCGGACAACAGAGGGCATGTAGGGCAAAAGAAGGTGTCAGAGGTCTGTTCATGTAGCTACACACGCTGTAGTCATTAGTGATGATAACAATGGCTGTTCGGCGTCTGACAGAAAGAACCTAGCTACATATTGACCGCACGGCGTTACCGTGCCAACCTGCTCTCTCTGGGTCGATTCTTATTAGTTAAGGTTAGCGGAGTTTTCTTTGTTTTTGTCGAAATATCTCGTGTCACATCCATTCCCCGGTCATCTGTAAGATGAACCCTCTCCCACTTCCCCTCAGGATCTAGATGAACCCTCTCCCACTTCCTCTCAGGATCTAGATGAACCCTCTAGATCCTGAGAGGAAGTGGGAGAGGGTTCATCCCACTTCCTCTCAGGATCTAGATGAACCCTCTACTACTTCCTCTCAGGATCTAGATGAACCCTCTCCCACTTCCCCTCAGGATCTAGATGAACCCTCTCCCACTTCCTCTCAGGATCTAGATGAACCCTCTCCCACTTCCTCTCAGGATCTAGATGAACCCTCTCCCACTTCCTCTCAGGATCTAGATGAACCCTCTCCCACTTCCTCTCAGGATCTAGATGAACCCTCTCCCACTTCCTCTCAGGATCTAGATGAACCCTCTCCCACTTCCTCTCAGGATCTAGATGAACCCTCTCCCACTTCCTCTCAGGATCTAGATGAACCCTCTCCCACTTCTCTTCCTCTCAGGATCTAGATGAACCCTCTCCCACTTCCCTCAGGATCTAGATGAACCCTCTCCCACTTCCTCTCAGGATCTAGATGAACCCTCTCCCACTTCCTCTCAGGATCTAGATGAACCCTCTCCCACTTCCTCTCAGGATCTAGATGAACCCTCTCCCACTTCCTCTCAGGATCTAGATGAACCCTCTCCCACTTCCTCTCAGGATCTAGATGAACCAGGATCTAGATCAGAACCCTCTCTCCCACTTCCTCTCAGGATCTAGATGAACCCTCTCCCACTTCCTCTCAGGATCTAGATGAACCCTCTCCCACTTCCTCTCAGGATCTAGATGAACCCTCTCCCACTTCCTCTCAGGATCTAGATGAACCCTCTCCCACTTCCTCTCAGGATCTAGATGAACCCTCTCCCACTTCCTCTCAGGATCTAGATGAACCCTCTCCCACTTCCTCTCAGGATCTAGATGAAACTTCCTCTCAGGATCTAGATGAACTCTCAGGATCTCCCACTTCCTCTCAGGATCTAGATGAACCCTCTCCCACTTCCTCTCAGGATCTAGATGAACCCTCTCCCACTTCCTCTCAGGATCTAGATGAACCCTCTCCCACTTCCTCTCAGGATCTAGATGAACCCTCTCCCACTTCCTCTCTGTAATCCCAATGCTCCTGACACTAGTCAACAAGTATCTCTCCTTTTATGCTTCTGTGAAAACATAACATTATTAATGTTGGCTGTTTCATACGTTCATTTACATTTATTTTCCTTGAGTAAATGTCTTGCATTCATATTTAAACTTGAAATAATGAATCTTTGACAATATTTTGAACAAGCTTTGATGACTGTGCCCATAAGACAAGCCTCCTATCCTGCCAAAGTCACCAGATGCATCTACGTTTCTTTTCTTTTAAGCGAACACCGCTTGATCTGAGCAACGTGCATTCAGTCTCAGTGTTGTCAAATTGCAAACACGTTGTTGCTATATTTAGCACGTTTTTCGAAACCTTCAGTACCTGGATTTTGCACAACTGGAGAAGCTAGCCTACATTACTATACAGAATGTGTAGGTTCCAGGCCAGAAATGAAGCTATGCTGTTCATGTTATACAAATGTATTCATTGGCCACATGTTAAAGTGCACATTTGTGTGTGTAATCTGTTAAAGCGTTTATTGTTATAATCTGAGGAGTATATAAAAGCCATTTATGGAGGTATGCCAGAAGTTCATAAGGGTTCAGAGACTTTCATTTTGTAACTGTAGCATTTAAATAAGTGTCTTCAAAAAGCATTTGAACCTGATCGAAAAAGGTTCACAAGAACCATTGAATCGTCATTTAGCTGAGCTTAACTGCATGTGTGAAATTCTAAAGTACAATCTATAAAAGGAAGCTCATTTAAGTTTGTGATCACAACCATCACATAAAAAGTCAAACTGAAGTATCTCATCTCATCTTCAACCGCTTATCCGGGGTCGGGTTGCGGGGGTAGCAGCTCTAGCAGGGGACCCCAAACTTCCCTTTCCCGGGCAACATTAGCCAGCTCTGACTGGGGAATCCCGAGGCGTTCCCAGGCCAGTGTGGAGATATAATCTCTCCACCTAGTCCTGGGTCTTCCCAGAGGTCTCCTCCCAGCTGGACGTGCCTGGAACACCTCTCTAGGGAGGCGCCCAGGTGGCATTCGTACAAGATGCCCGAACCACCTCATCTGGCTCCTTTCTACGCAAAGGAGCAGCGGCTCTACTCCGAGTTCCTCTTGGATGACTGAGCTTCTCAAACTGAAGTGACCAGATTTTTTTCTCCCAAATTTGCCATCAATGCAGATTGAACTGAACTATTTGGAGTTGAACTGAACTATTTGGACTTCACTTTATTCTTAATTTTGGGTTTAAAGCTTAGAAAATCAACCTTTACTTGAAATCGCTAGAAGCAGGATAATTAAGAAATTGTGTATGTCCACTAGATTTTGACTTTATTTAACAAAAGTTTTAACTGGGTAACGTGAACAATCGCCTGGTCTAGGACAACACACACATTCTTGCTTGGGGTGGTGGATGGTATCTGTTGGAATCCTACGGTGGCCCTGAAGTGCAAATCACAACAGCAAATAAGAAAACACAACGGCAAATAGGAAAACACAACGGCAAATAGGAAAACACAACGGCAAATAGAAAAACACAACGGCAAATAGAAAAACACAACGGCAAATAGGAAAACACAACGGCAAATAGAAAAACACAACGGCAAATAGGAAAACACAACGGCAAATAGAAAAACACAACGGCAAATAGGAAAACACAACGGCAAATAGGAAAACACAACGGCAAATAGGAAAACACAACGGCAAATAAAACACAACGGCAAATAGGAAAACACAACGGCAAATAGAAAAACACAACGGCAAATAGGAAAACACAACGGCAAATAGGAAAACACAACGGCAAATAGGAAAACACAACGGCAAATAGAAAAACACAACGGCAAATAGGAAAACACAACGGCAAATAGGAAAACACAACGGCAAATAGGAAAACACAACGGCAAATAGGAAAACACAACGGCAAATAGAAAAACACAACGGCAAATAGGAAAACACAACGGCAAATAGAAAAACACAACGGCAAATAGGAAAACACAACGGCAAATAGGAAAACACAACGGCAAATAGGAAAACACAACGGCAAATAGAAAAACACAACGGCAAATAGGAAAACACAACGGCAAATAGGAAAACACAACGGCAAATAGAAAAACACAACGGCAAATAGAAAAACACAACGGCAAATAGGAAAACACAACAGCAAATAGGAAAACACAACGGCAAATAGGAAAACACAACGGCAAATAGGAAAACACAACGGCAAATAGGAAAACACAACGGCAAATAGAAAAACACAACGGCAAATAGGAAAACACAACGGCAAATAGAAAAACACAACGGCAAATAGGAAAACACAACGGCAAATAGGAAAACACAACGGCAAATAGAAAAACACAACGGCAAATAGGAAAACACAACGGCAAATAGGAAAACACAACGGCAAATAGGAAAACACAACGGCAAATAGGAAAACACAACGGCAAATAGGAAAACACAACGGCAAATGACACGGTGTGTCATGACAGTTTTGGGTTTTTGTATCCACTCAGCCTGTTTTTCTACAGTTGTCCACATTGAAATTAGAACGTGTGAGAAACCACACAAAGAATGCGCATTTGTATAATTTGACAGCTCTAATAAATAACCAGCAGCTACGAACTAAGGCCTGGCTTGTCTGTAATTGTTGTTATTGACATTAAAAACCAGGCAGGTTTAACTTTGAAGGCATGTACCTTGTATCTTCGTTACATCATTTCATTCAGTCTGATATGAGAACGATAGAGACTCTCTGGGCAGAACAGAGTATCTGCTAAAAGCAATAACCTCTCCCACTTCACCACACTCACCTTTGCCACCACACCCCTCCTTCCCCCCTCTATCACACCACCCTCCCCTTCACCACCACCCACCCTATGCCCCACTCCTCCCCCCGTTTTAAACGAATGCTTAGACAACTTCCACATTGTTCACAACCTTGTCCTTTATCTCCACAGAGCACACGATATACTCTGTGATGTGCTTCGAACATAGACATCCTGACTGTCCTCAGAAAATGCTAGGACCCGGTATCTCAATTCCTGTGTTAATTAGAAAAAGAAGGATTGGATTGAAAGCCACTTATGAATTAAACAAGTCAAATCTGTTATCTGTAACATGTCAACCTGCTAATGTGAGGAACCCTACCATCTCTATCAAGATGGCTTTACTAAATATTAGATCTCTTGCTAACAAATCATTATTGGTAAATTACATTATAATATCCTACAACTTAGATTTTATGTTTCTCACGGAAACCTGGTTAAATGAGGTCAGTAGTGCTACTGTGCTTAACGAGACAGCACCCGATAATTTTGGTTATATGAATACATGTCGAAATGGTAAGAAAGGAGGTGGCGTTGCTGCGCTATTTAAAGATTCATTACAGTGCAAAGAAATTGCTCTTGGAAACTATACTACCTTTGAATACCTTTGTTTTACATTGAAGCGTGCTCCCAAAATTTTGTTTTTAACCATTTACAGACCTCCGAGATACTCTGCAACATTTATTGATGACTTTGCTGAACTACTCACTGTTATATCTGTTGATTACAACTTCTTTATTGTAACAGGGGACTTTAACATCCACATAGATAATGATACTGACAATAATGCCAAAGAACTTTTTGCTTTACTTGACACCTTTGACCTCCCTCAACATGTGAAAGAGCGTACTCACACCCGAGGCCACACTCTAGATCTGGTTATTTCTAGAGGTCTCACTCTTTCCTCTGTCATGGTTAAAGACTTGGCCCTGTCTGATCATTTCTGTGTATTTTTTAAAGCATTGGTTTCCCCAGATGTACAAGTAAACTCAGTTTCTGTTAAAAAAAGGTACATTAATGAGAGAACCAATGCTCAATTTACGGAGGCTATAGCTGCTTCACCAACAATAAGTGCAGAGTCAGTTGACGAACTCCTGGATAAGTTTAATGAAAAAATATTGAATGTCATGGATCGTGTCGCACCGGTAATGGTAAAGAGAACTCAAAGAAAACAGAAACCTCCAAAGCACCATAATGGTTTACAACCTTAAAAGAGAATGTAGAAGATCTGAACGTAAGTGGAGAAAAACTAAGCTTCAAATCCACTATGACATCTAGAAACAAAACCTTGGTAAATTCAGCCTTGAGTTACACAGGGCTAGACAGCAACATTTATCAGGAATGATCAACAAAAACATCAACAATACCCGCACTCTGTTTGCCATGGTCGACAAACTCACCAACCCCCCAAAGCAGATAGCACCTGAACTTTTGTCTAGTGCAAAATGTAATGAATTTTCTAGTTTCTTCAGAGAAAAAATCCAAAGTATTAGGCAGACCATCAAAACTACACAGTCAAACAATGACCCTGTAATGCCAGTACAACCACCAAGAAATAACTTGTCTGTTATGTCACAATTTGATAGAATTGACCCAAAAACCCTAGAAGAAACAGTTGGACGTCTTAAAGCTTCCACATGTTGTCTTGACACACTACCAACGGACTTTTTAAAAACAATTTTTAACTCCATAACAATAGATCTGCAGCAAATAGTTAATAGCTCTTTACAATTAGGGATTTTCCCAACGTCACTAAAAACAGCTGCAATTAAACCGCTATTAAAAAAGAGAACACTGGATGCAACTATTTTGAACAACTATAGACCAGTCTCAAATCTACCTTTTTTAACCAAAATTATTGAGAAGGTGGTCTTCAATCAACTCAGCAAATTTGTGAACTCAAACGGTCTCTTAGACAAGTTCCAATCAGGCTTCCGACCTCACCATAGTAGTGAAACGTCTCTGATAAAAGTTTTAAATGATATACGACTGAACACTGACTCGGGTAAAATTAGAGTTTTGGTTCTATTAGATCTCAGTGCTGCATTTGACACAGTAACACTTCTGGACAGGCTGGAAAATTGGGTAGGACTCTCCGGGACAGTCCTTAATTGGTTCAGGTCTTATTTAGATGGGCGGAGTTACTTTGTCACCATAGGCAATCATGAATCTAATAAGGTGGCTATGACATGTGGAATTCCCCAGGGATCAATTCTCGGACCACTTCTGTTCTATCTCTATATGCTACCTCTGGGCAAAATTTTACAGAACAACAACATTAACTACCATAGTTATGCAAATGATACTCAAATATATATGGCTCTCGAACCATCTGACTGCAGCTCTATTGACTCACTGTATTAATGTATAGAGCACATCAATGACTGGATGAACCAAAATTGTCTACAATTAAACCAATATAAAACAGAGATTATTGTGTTTGGCAACAAAAATAAAAGAACTAATATTAGGAAATAACTTGATTCTCGAGCCCTAAAAACCAGGGACCAAGTGCGTAATCTAGGTGTAATGATAGACTCAGATCTCACGTTAACCAGTCACATCAAAACGGTCACCAAAACAGCGTTCTATCATCTTAAAAATATAGCCAGAATCAAGGACCTGGTGTCAGAAAAAGACCAAGAGAGGCTTATCCATGCATTATTCTCCAGTAGGGTTGACTACTGTAATGGGCTCTTAACTGGACTTCCCAAAAACACTGTAAAACTAAGAGAACAGAACACATCATGCCGGTTCTTAAATCTTGCACTGGCTTCCAGTTAGTTACAGAATAGATTTTAATTTAAGATTTGCTAGTAGTCTATAAATCTCTGAACGGACTGGGCCCTGAATACATTTCTGATATGTTTGAGGATTATAAACCAAGCAGGGCACTCAGATCACTGAACTCAGGACAGCTAGTGGAGCCCAGAGTCAAAACTAAACATGGTGAAGCTGCATTCAGCAGTTACGCTGCATGCAACTGGAATAAATTACCAGAAGATCTTAGACGTGCCCAAAATGTATACATTTTTAAAGCCAGGCTAAAAACATTTTTCTTTTCGCAAGCATATGACTGAGCGCTTAAACTTTATCACACTGTTAAGTCTATTTTAATTATCTTTTTATGCTTTTATTTGTTTTTATTCTGATGCATGGCATAAATGAAAACCTGTAATGTATACATAAAAGATCTTAAAAGGACTTTTGGCCACCGAAGCCGTGTTTTAAAGACCTGGAGGTTCTAAAGACTTACAGGCCAGGTTCGGATTACCTGTGAGCTCCAAAAAACCTAGATGTTCTAGAGAAAGACTTCTTGGTCAGGTTCTAAAGACCTGGAAAGGTTCTAAAGACCTTTTGAATAAATAAGCAGGACACTGGTTCAATTCCCCCCCACCGGACGCTACATTGGTGTGGGATTGGCAGCGAGGGCCATCGGAGAGGCGTGTCTCCGTGAGGGACTTTGGACAAGTGAAGCGTGAGGACACGCTCTCCCGTTTGGTGGGGGTAATGTAGCGACCCTGGTGGTAAACAGGTTTTTTTGTAGATGGCTCTGCCCAGCATTCTCCCACAGGGGAGCCTTATTTGTATATGCCGTCACTTCAAAATTACAGATTGTTATAAAATGCATGTATTTTTTATTTTTTTATTCTAATTAAAGCATGTATTTTATCATTTTATTATTATTTTCCTATGTAACCTACATTGAATTGCTTCTATGTATGAATTGTGCTATATAAATAAACGTGCTTGCTTGCTTGCTTTGTTTATTCCTTTAGTCAACCCCAAAATCATTTTGAAAGTTTGAAAAAAATGTGAATTATTTCTATAAATTTTTTTAATGATCTCCAATGATTATGACAACGTCACCAACCAACAGTATTACGACTAAAAATGTGTTTTCTTAATGTTATTCAGTGAAAACACATCCATATATCAACATTGGATTTGGGAGATGTCAGGGCTCCTCATATTTATATCTCGTTTATCGGACCAGCTGCAATTACACCAAAACATGTTGAAAATTACTGATCAGTCCAAACACCAAATAATACATTAGAATTGGCCTGCGTAAAATTGAATTTTGTAACCGATCGATTACAACCATTAGAATGTCTATCAACAAGAGGAAATAGGGCCTGAATAAACACTGTAGTGTCACGACTTAATCATAATGTTTACACGTCTACATATTCATGATACATACCGTCAAAACTCATTACACTGTGAATTATAATATGAATAACAGACGACCCACACCGTTTAACACGCTCGTTCTGCCGACCTAACAGTGATATATCACAATGCTAATGTGTTTCTCCTGCATTTTATGGCAGGTGACTCATTTTGAGATGGAAAAGTAATATCCATGCTTCTGTGTTTTTATTGTCAAGCTGCTCTATTGAAACATGCAAATCTTGTCGTCACAGATCGGAATTGTTTTCATGACATTAGGTTGAGACGTGCACTAGCATTTGAATGGCCAAAATAATAATTAAACTATTGAGTTTGTGATAAAACATGTGGTTATTGGGTTATTAAGGTGCAGTGGGCAAAGCTGGGTGACCAGAGATCCCCTCTAGCTCGCAGAACAGCCCTTGTTCCATCTTAACCACAAGCTCCATGATGACAGTGCGAATTCATGTTTTACTACGACGTCTACGAAAAACAATGCATTATAGTGTCATCATTTAGTTTCTATTGGACACTGTAGTTCACTGGGTCACTAATGTATATCAATAACCTATATGACGGTGTTATTAAAGTAATGTTAATTACATATTAATATATGTTTTAGTGTGTTTAAAAAAATATCTTGGTTTAAATGACTTGTCTAATGTCTCTGTAGGAACGTCTCTAATTGGCCTCTTCATCATAATTACAGTCGTCTCCTTCCACTCCGCGAGCTGCGGGGACTACGTATTAAACAGGTCTATAATGGGAAACATTTAAATATGAATAACTAGGGGGACAAGGCGGGTCGGTTCCAATGAGACGGAACTACCAATCCAGTCCCCATGATTCATCAATACTTAATGTGCTTACTTGAGGGGCTGGATTGCTGAAGTTACTGTATCTGCATGCAGTTCTGAGTCGGATGGTCCACACCACCACACACACACACACTCACACACACACACACACTCAAACACCCACACGCTGACCCAAGCCACTGCTGAGAGGGATGTGTGAAAGTTGTTATTCGCAGAAAAAGTACATGGAAACTTTTGTTGAGAGAGAGAGAGAGAGAGAGAGAGGGAGAGAGGGAGAGAGAGAGAGAGAGAGGGAGAGAGAGAGAGAGAGAGAGAGAGAGAGAGAGAGAGAGAGAGAGAGAGAGAGAGAGAGAGGGGGGAGAGAGAGAGAGAGAGAGAGGGGGAGAGAGAGAGAGAGAGAGAGAGAGAGGGAGAGAGGGAGAGGGGGGAGAGAGAGAGGGGGAGAGAGAGAGAGAGAGGGAGAGAGAGAGAGAGAGAGAGAGGGAGAGAGGGAGAGAGAGAGAGAGGGAGAGAGAGAGAGAGAGAGAGAGAGAGAGAAGGAGTGAAAGTTTGTCAAAGATGTAAGGTCCAATAAAGACATTTTGAAAACTTTAAACCAAGTAATATGTGGTTCAATTTCGATTTTTCTAATTGCTTACAAAGTACAATCCTTCTAACTATAGTCGTATTAAATGGTGTAGAAAGTGTGTGGGATGTGAAATATTCAATATGTAGTTCATCCCAGGCGGCACATTAGCCTAGGTGCTCCGCTGTAGTGCCCTTCATCTCCCGTACACTTTGAAGGATGGACAGAGTGAGGGGTGAAGGGACACATGAAGGAAGGACAGAAGGAGGAGAGAAGGGACACATGTAGGAAGGACAGAAGGAGGAGAGAAGGGACACATGTAGGAAGGACAGAAGGAGGAGAGAAGGATCGCAATCTGATGTGCTGGACTGACACACTGTTTCCTGGGGTGCCATGTTTCCCCTTGGTTTTCACTGTGTTCTGAGCTGAGAGACGATAATTCAGCCACAGAGGAGGAAAAACCTCCACAACCTAAAATGCATGGCTCCAGTCTCCTAAGACAGACCAATAAAATGGCCCTTAACGTCAGGGCATCAAATCACAATGGATGGGAATGTGATACACTGATTACACTAACAGCTTTAAATGGGATCTCTTCGCCACAGATCGGACAGAATACTCAGACTTGCTGACAAAGTGTTTGTAACACCTTAGGTGGTCTGGAACTAGTCCCTCTTCTGGAGAACACACATGAATGCACGCACACACACACACACACACACAATGCGTCATATCGTTGAATGTTTTTACAGACTTCCTATATTAAATTTGATACACTTGTGCATTGTAATTATAGAAAATGTCCACAATATATATAAAGTAATAGCGATATTATGGTGTTTCACAGTATTACTTACGTGTCAGTGTTGGTAATTGGCTTTAGGTTTCACCTGATTTCTCCCCTTTCAACACAGCATTGTGGTCAAAATGGACCGGCTGTTTTGATTAGGTGTCTGGGGAAAGTGGCAACCAAGTCGTTCAGTTCGTGTTTGTGTCAGGAAACACTGACTCTTAATATTGCAAAGAATCACATCACCGTGTAAATCCATTTGAAATGTATTTTCAGTCAGAACAACTGTTATGTTCTCAGGGGCTTAAACCTGGAGAATGATGGCAGAAGTTAAGGCAAGCACCACTTTGTAATGCATAATAATGTTTTTTTGTAATTCATTCCTTCTCAGTCGAGACAAATCCCAGATGCAACAACTTCAAGTGAAGAATTGTCCTAGAACGAACACAATAAAGACAGATAAAGATACAGACACTAGCGGGAGGTAAATGTATATAAAGAGAGGTGTAAGATTTGTTTCCAATTTTATATAACTTTAGTTCTAACGGACATTAATCCTGTTTGCTGTCAGACATGTTAGTGAAGGGATTTAAGTAGAGTTGAAATTGTCTGTCTGGATGTAGAAAATGAATAAACTGGATGTGTGTTTGTCAGTTTGTGTGGGGGTTTTCCTGACATTTCAGATTAAACAGACTTTGTACGTCAACAAATGTTTAACCACCCTTTGGTTTTCTTAACCGGATATGGTTTTAATTAACACGCACCTTGCAATCACAGATGACCTCTGTGGGAGGTTTTTGGCATTATCACATGTAGAGGAGGCTGCGGGAAAACCCATTATTTATATGCATTTATAAGTGAATAGCAAAGTACAGCAGATATGCAGAAATATGCAGTTCTAGAAGTATTGAAGTGGGAGGTAATAATTACTGTCTTAATGGCAAGCCAAAAAAACATGTAGGATTATGAGAATGACGGAGGGCGAGAAACAGAGAGAGAGTGTGGAGTGAGAGAACAGTGTTGAAAGAACCTAAGTGGGGGAAGAACAGAGAATCAGGCCGATGGGAGCCATTTCTATATACTACAGTGATGTGCGGCTGGATGGGAATAGAACAGAGATTTCTAACTGGGCCCAAATTCTATTTTTTTTGTAAATAATGTAAAAAAAATCCTTTATTGACAGAATAAAGCAGAGAGAAAAAGATGAAAAGGTGGCAAAGGGTTAAGAGTTTGGGGCTAGAGGTGCATAAAGAAATCAATAGATTGCGCAGTACTGTACGAATGGTGTTTGAATATAATTGACATTTTGACAGTGCATATAGTTTATAATATACTGTAATTGGCTCCAATAAGTTACATTAAAAGAAAAGTTACAGATACACTAACACACACACACATGCGTCTTTATATTTTTTAGTTCTAAGATCTGAGATTCTACCTTACCTTCTCTTATCTTCTCTATCCCTAACTCCTAAACCTAACAGGTATTCCTCAACTTAACCTAGCCCTAACTCCTAAACCTAACAGGTATTCCTCAACTTAACCTAGCCCTAACTCCTAAACCTAACAGGTATTCCTCAACTTAACCTAGCCCTAACTCCTAAACCTAACAGGTATTCCTCAACTTAACCTAGCCCTAACTCCTAAACCTAACAGGTATTCCTCAACTTAACCTAGCCCTAACTCCTAAACCTAACAGGTATTCCTCAACTTATCCTAGCCCTAACTCCTAAACCTAACAGGTATTCCTCAACTTAACCTAGCCCTAACTCCTAAACCTAACAGGTCTTCCTCAACTTAACCTAGCCCTAACTCCTAAACCTAACAGGTATTCCTCAACTTAACCTAGCCCTGACTCCTAAACCTAACAGGTATTCCTCAACTTAACCTAGCCCTAATTCCTCAACCTAACTGGTCATGCCTAAACTGATGATAATACACAAATATTAAAATGCTTCCCTAAACTTAACCCCTAACCCAGTAGTCCTTGTGATATCCACATATACAGATTGAGATGGATCACACTCACTAACAAGCACACATGCCCGCACACACACACACACACACACACACACACACACACACACACACACACACACACACACACACACACACACACACACACACACACACACACACAGGTATTCTGTCTAGAAGCACTAGGATTGTAGGTGGTGGGCGTGTCCACCAGGGTTTGGGCACTCTGATTGTAGGTGGTGGGCGTGTCCACCGGGGTTTTGGGCACTCTGATTGTAGGTGGTGGGCGTGTCCACCAGGGTTTGGGCACTCTGATTGTAGGTGGTGGGCGTGTCCACCGGGGTTTTGGGCACTCTGATTGTAGGTGGTGGGCGTGTCCACCGGGGTTTTGGGCACTCTGATTGTAGGTGGTGGGCGTGTCCACCGGGGTTTGGGGCGGAAGTGATATTTTTGGTCTATTTGTTTGCTTCACCTGTTCACTTGAGGGCAATGGGGCTTTGACAGAGAGAGGGAGTGAGCCTGGGAGCAAACACTTTCTGTTGACCGCACTTTCACACTCACACAGCACTTTTTAACCTGGTGACTGTTGTAACAATTGTATTTTTTACGTATGGAAATAATAAACCAGTAAACTTGGATCGCAGAAGTGGAACTGAGTTATGTGCGCGTCGCAGTGTTTTCACACTCTCAGTGTTTTCACACTCTCAGTGTTTAGTCCCTCTCAGTGTTTTCACACTCTCAGTGTTTCACACTCTCAGTGTTTTCACACTCTCAGTGTTTAGTCCCTCTCAGTGTTTTCACACTCTCAGTGTTTTCACACTCTCAGTGTTTAGTCCCTCGCGGCTGCAACTTTTGTTTTTGCGTTGCTTATAGCCGCTATAGAGGTGGAGGGAGTGTAAGAAAGGGGGAGGGAGTATAAAGGAGGTGGAGGGAGTGTAAGAGAGGGGGAGGGAGTGTAAGAAAGGGGGAGGGAGTGTAAGAGAGGGGGAGGGAGTGTAAAGGAGGTGGAGGGAGTGTAAGAGAGGGGGAGGGAGTGTAAGAGAGGGGGAGGGAGTGTAAAGGAGGTGGAGGTAGTGTAAGAAAGGGGAGGGAGTGTAAAGGAGGTGGAGGGAGTGTAAGAGAGGGGGAGGGAGTGTAAGAGAGGGGGAGGGAGTGTAAAGGAGGGGGAGGGAGTGTAAAGGAGGGGGAGGGAGTGTAAGAAAGGGGAGGTAGTGTAAGAGGGGGAGGGAGTGTAAAGGAGGGGGAGGGAGTGTAAAGGGGGAGGTTGGGGAGGGAGTAAAGGAGGTTGAGGGAGTGAGAGGGGGAGGGAGTGTAAGAGAGGGGGAGAGAGTGTAAAGGAGGTGGAGGGAGTGTAAGAAAGGGGGAGGGAGTGTAAGAGAGGGGGAGAGAGTGTAAAGGAGGGGGAGGGAGTGTAAGAGAGGGGGAGGGAGTGTAAAGGAGGTGGAGGGAGTGTAAGAAAGGGGGAGGTAGTGTAAGAGAGGGGGAGGGAGTGTAAAGGAGGGGGAGGGAGTGTAAGAGAGGGGGAGGGAGTGTAAGAGCGTAATGGAGATAGAGGGCACTACAAACGAGCACTTAGACTAAAGAACCTCCCTCTCGCCCTGTGTTTGTGTCCTGCGCTTTCAGACATCACAATATATACGTATATATATATATATCATCATCATGGCTCACAACAAAACATATTGTTTCAGTTCATCATTTCATGGGGGCCATTCTTGGGGCCATTAGCAAATGTCCATCGGATCCGTTCTAAAAGAGACCTGCTTGCGTCAGGTAATGTCATTTAGCACTGTGCCAATAAAATCAACCGAGCGTGAGCTTCTTAGCTGGCTTCTGTTGATACTCAGCTCTCTCTGTGTGTTCATTTTCACCAGTCATGTGTTTCATCAAAGCATAGGACAGTTCTCCCGTCTCCAAACAGGATTTCTGGTGCGACATCCAGTTCTCGGTCACCTCCCTGACCCTGGCCTTCTCCTGCGACTCTTCATATTAATGGGGTATTTTGTGTCGATTAAAAGAATAATAATAATCTCATTAGAATAAGGTTGTAACATAACAAAGTGAAAGCGTCAGAATGCACAGTATATAAGAGAAATCAGCAACCCTGACCTATAAACTCTTACCACGTTCTCAAGTACAGTGTCCGGTAGTTTTTCATTAAACAGGCATGTTCAAAATAAACACAATTTTATCTTCTCTGCAGCCAGATTCATTCAGCGTTCCATTTCCAAACCCCAGCTGCTCGGGGTGAGAGGCTATGTGTGAGAAGACGCCCTATTGGATCAGGTTTCATTGAACCGCGTTACAATATGATCTTATTAAGTCCCCCTAACAAGCTGTGATGTCGTCACCAACGAACACTTTCATTAGGCTAATCTCGTTAAATAATCACCCGACATGGAGGTAATGGGAAAACAGGAGACTATTACCAGTGAATAAAGTATCCTGTCACTGCCTCCTCCAATTCAGTCAATCGTGCATATTTTTATTAACTCATGTTGCAATTTTAAAGGCTACGTAGTTTTTAAGCTTCTGCTGTTAATGAGCGGTGGGAAACGGGCTGTGTGAGGTTGTGGACCTGGTGATGTCATGTGTCCAACGCAGCAATTATGACTCCCTCAGGTTCGGCTGCGCTCGCTTGGCTGCCCGCGTTGCCCTGCCGCCTGTGATCTCAGACGCTGCCGTTGGCTAGTCTTCACAGAGGAAACAGAAAGCAAAGCGAGCGAACCTGCTTCGCCGCCTTCGGAGTTGTTCGATCACACTCTGCCTCGCCGTCGATAAGGGGTGCCCAGTGGGCCCAAGTTGTTAGGGGGTATTGCGACTCACCAACCATCGCCCCACTGCATTTTGGGTAAATCTCGGCTAGGGGAGACAGCCTTGGCTTCAAACCGACAGCGAATACTAATGTGCCAGATCGTCAGCATTCCGAGGCCGCTCCGGACAGATGAAGGTCTCATATTTTTTTTTACTTCCAAATATCATCATATTGATTTGTATGTTGCATATGATCCCCCCCCCACACACACACACACACCGAATCCCTGGCTGCTCAGACGGCGCTACATACCTAAATTATATTTAAGATTTAATTCTTTCAATGATTCTGCAATAAGTCGTGACTTGAGCTCATCCTCTTCGATGCTGTGATGGTGTCAGTCAAGGATGATTGACCAACGTGACCTCAATCGTCTACCTACATTTCCTAGTGGCGGGAGGCGAGAATTGCATATTTAATTTAGACTCCATCTTCCGATCGGACATTAAATAATCTAAGAAAAACGTAGGTTTGCAGTGAGCCATATTTCCGAGCTTCTGATTTCGTTACGCCACTCATACGTTTTAAAACTATTGCAATACACAAATACCTTGAAAGCCTGTTTCCGCACGTGGGAACTGACCTGCCAAGCGTGCGGGCGCTCACACATGGTACACAGAAGAACCCGGAGACAAACTTGGGGGCATTATTTAATCCAAGATGTCCCAGGTGCATTATAATGCTCTGGCATTGGCCTTGACAGACACATAAAGACCCGCCCCACACCCCCGTTACCATGGCGAAGCTTCCTCAGCATCGTCTTCAGTGGACTGTTACGGTGTGGCCTAACTTTATCTTAAAAAATAAGTGCTCTTCCTCTTCACTTTTTTTTATGTGTATCACAAATTGACATAAGTATAAAAACAAATTATGCTAACAAGTTATTTTAATCATTTTGCAGGCTAATACTACTACATACTTGTATGTATTTGAGGTTCTGCAACAAAACATCTGGTTCTGAAAGTTCCACAGAATCTTCTGGGTTTCCAATGTTGTATAATACAGCTATCTATGTTGGTTGATATCAGAAAAAACGGTTTCCTGTGTTCTCCATTTTCCTGATAAGACTGGGAATCCTTACATGCATTAATAGCAGAACACCGATTTATCATCAAGTGTCAAATGGCAGATAGATACGTACGTGGTTTAAGAATAACTTATAATCCCTATTGTGTTTGTAACATCATAGTCTATTCAACACATCTCGCTCGTTCGCACGCACGCACGGACACACGCACACACACACACTTTCCCAGTGAACATCATTCACATCTTAATTAGCAGAAAATGACACTAAGGCTGATATTCTGAATGTGGTAGCGGTGTGTGTGTGTGTGTGTGTGTCTGTGTGTGTGTGTGTGTGTGTGTGTGTGTGAGCGTGTGTGTCCGTGTGCGTGTGTGTGTGCGTGTGTGTGTGTGTGGGAGTAATGTCCTCGGGGGGAAGAGTTCTCCTTAACGGCCTTTTCACCGGCTCCCTGTCCTACATTATTCTTCCTCCCCAAGGCAACAGGAATATTGATTTGTGGTTCCTGGGACATCAATATAAATTGGAGGAGATGAACAAGATTAGAGAGGGATGAGAAGCGAGGGAGGTAGGTGTTAATCTAAGGCCCGGCAATGTGTTTGTGACTGTGGTGCTTGCGTTTGTGTGTGTGTGTGTTTGTGACTGTGGTGCTTGTGTTTGTGTGTGTGTGTGTGTTTGTGGGTGTGTGTGTGTGTGTGTGTGTTTGTGACTGTAGTGTTTGTGTGTGTGTGTGTTGGGGCCACTTATTCTGCTCGCATCATCACCTGATCTGATCCAGAGTAGCCTACTCAGTCTGGACTGAACGAACAAACACACGATACTGATAGAAATGCCATATTCATATGACAGGTTTAGTGTTCACCAGAGACAATAATGCTATACTGATATTATGTTTTAGGTTGTTCTTATCCCTGGTCACAGAGAACATAATGAACATCAGACTTGTACACCAGCCCACAGCACGACCCCGACAGATCACACTAATTAACAGTCGATTAGCTAAAGAAAGTGTGTGAGTGCTGGGCTGCAATGAAAGCCTGCGCAAAGTCTCTCACTGCAGCCCGGCACTACAATTCACTGCACTGTGTGTGTGTGTGTGTGTGTGTGTGCGTGTGCGTGTGTCTATGTGCGTATGTCTATGTGCGTGTGTCTATGTGCGTGTGTCTATGTGCGTGTGTCTATGTGCGTGTGTCTATCTGCGTGTGTCTATGTGCGTGTGTCTATGTGCGTGTGTCTATGTGCGTGTGTCTATGTGCGTGTGTCTATGTGCGTGTGTCTATGTGCGTGTGTCTATGTGCGTGTGCGTGTTTTCCTCGTTTGCTATGAGTGAGGACCAAAGGATCAAAGGTCCTCACTACGCTAGTAAAACATCCGTCCTCACAGAAAAACAAAAAAACTCATTAACTGAGGACATTTGTCTGTTCCTCGCTTTAACATTATTTTAAGTTCCAGAAACAGGCTCAGAATGATGAATAGAACCACGCTTATATTTACGGTCAAGGTTATGTCTACGCATATCAGGGGTTAGGTAAATAGTGTGTGCGTGTGCGTGTGCGTGTGCGTGTGTGTGTGTGTGGGGCCATGCAAACGAGCTTGTCTGTGTACATTGATGGAAGATATAAGTACTTGTTAAATGCCGTTCATCAAACACTTCCCCTTCTGCGATATTTAATCTCACTCTGCATCTCTGCTCACTTCACAGGAAATAGAAAACACAGTGATCATATGCCAATTTAACTCTACATTACCCTCATCAGCATATACTCTTCACTATATTAGAATAACACAGGCTGGGGTGACTGACTGTCAGACAGGATTTCTAGTCGACACATTTGTTCCCCGAAAACTGCGAACAGTGAACAGAGCGACACTCAGTAGTGATTGCTTGTTTTAATCAAACCCAAAACCCTGACCTTCCAAACACAACACTTTACCAATTGAGCCACAACGGATTTGGATTTTAAATAGTTAGCCTCGTGATTAAATGAGGAGGAGAGAATTAGTAAGAGAGAGACAAGAGGGGCAGGACATACGGAATGGGGAAAGCGAGGGAGGGAGGGAGGGAGGGGGAGAGAGGTGGAGGGGGAGAAACAGCCGATATAGTTGACAGAGAGATAGAGTGAAAGAGAATGAAAGAGAGCAGACTGAGGACACAGTCAATAAGAACAGCGCTGTCAGCTGTAGTCAACGGAGACGGGATACAAGCACAGGTATTGGTGGATTTCTGTCAAAAAATGGTCTGGCCCATTGGGTCTGTTTATATCCTAGTTGACTATGCTGGTTGATATTGACACATAGACATTTTTCACTGTGTTAAATTTCATGTATAAATAATAGATAGATATTAAAAGTCAAGTATAAATGTTGCACAATTTATTATATAAGCACCTAATATATAATGAGGCTGATCGATGGACAACAGCCAGGCCCTTAACCAGGAAAACTGACGTTAAAAGTGAAAAGAGACCTACTCCTGCTAACTCTGTCATCAGTTACACAACCAGGATGGAGTTATAATCAAAAAGTGCCTATCATAGAAGTTACACGTTGTATTGTAATTAAGTGTCAAACGTATTTTTCTCCCCAACATCCAGTCTTCAACGAGGTCTTGAGGGCCCCACTGAAAATATCTACAAACAAACATTTGCATGAATCGACGTTTATCCATTTTCTGCTCCCGGACATTCTAGTTATTGTGAAAAATCTGTGATATGTTTTGAGCAAATGTAGTATATGTTGATTGTGATTTCTGCACTGTTTTGGTTTTAGTAATTTTCGAACAGAAATAAATATTTTTGCAGACCAACTTTGAAACTCCAGTTATACTGCATATCTACACTTCCATTTAAATTGAGCATTACGCTAAAGATGTACGTTAACCACTGGCAGGGTTAGCTTTATTGTGTTTTGAGTTTTCACCCGTGTAAGGAATTAACATATTTTATTAGCTAGTTCACATAAAGTTGTACGTACTTTATCTTTACTGAACAGAAAAAATAACATATTTTGTCTCAGTCCACCCTTAAGGGATTTGATGGAACACGTTAAGGAATTTCTACTAGTTATTTTTGTTAACAAATTGATATTTTCTGGAAAACGACACATCATCTCTGCTGCCCGGCAACAAAAGGTTTGTATTTAGAAAGCAGTACAAATCGTGGATATAGATCAAGGCGAGGGGAAACACAGGTGATCACGGTAGAACTGATTAACTGAGGGAAGGCAGGAAGGAAGAACCAAATAAAGACGTGCAGGACAACGAAAAACCAGGAGAGGGCATCACAGAACAAGACAAAACACACCACCAACACCCGTAACTAGTCCTGCTAGCAGGGAGCGTTACAACTGTTTATTTTGTTGATCTACTGTTGTTGCTGACTTTAGCAAAATTCCAAGACCAGTGGAAACATATTTTACAGTAGGCAGTAGTGCCAACTGAAAAGTTATTTTCAGTTGGCACTTTTGCATTTCAA
Organism: Dallia pectoralis; assembly: GCA_029465975.1. Lineage (NCBI taxonomy): Eukaryota > Metazoa > Chordata > Actinopteri > Esociformes > Umbridae > Dallia > Dallia pectoralis. Next base: position 8,777,143 of record CM055758.1, read on the forward strand.
TGCAAAACCCACACTGCTGTGCTTTCCCTATCGGCTGTGGTGTGTATGCTCAACAACATTGGTACTTGGTTGATGTCCAACACCTTTCAACAAATCCTAGTGATTAATCCTCTGTGGAGCATGAAATAAAACCATGGTCTGTCTCTCTCCTTAGCCTCTTGGCCAGTGATGTAGTTGGTCATGCTTCCTCACACAGTATTCAGATTTACCCTCATTTAAACTGGATTGATATCTATACAACCCTATTGATCAGTCCTGCGCCATCTCCCAGTAACCAGAACTTCTTCTGCTCCTCTGTCTCTCGCTGTACAGTTATATTTCATTTCTTCAACCAAATCGTTATTTATAATAACCATCTGTTTCTGTTCATTAAACAGCCACCAGGGTTTTCCACACCGTCTGGTTCTGTTGTCTATGTATCCTAATACCCCATCCACCTGGTTGGTTTTGGTTGTTATCAACAAAAAATTCAAACAGCTGATCAAATAGTATAATCTTTACGCGGGGGAACTTCGTACCGGTGACAATAAAATTTCCCAAGCACACATACTCTGGAACGTAGACGATCAAAAATCGATCCTTAAAATACGGACTTTATACGATCTATGTTTTTTCTCGTTTAAGGTGAAAAAACCTGTGGGAGGTAAAAAAGAAAAAACAGCCATTGTGTTGGATAATGTTGCTAATTACGTGTTGTGGCGGATAGCTGTTTGGCACATGTCTAAGAACGTACCCTCTCTGCCTGCTCTCAAACTCATAGCGATTGTTCGCTTGCTAGGTGGAGTGAGACACATTGCAAACCATAGCACTGCTCACCGTAGCACTACACCAGACGTGCGTAAAAACTGCAGAAGTAGCAGGACCTGCTTTGAGACGAGCTGCTGATCGAAGTGCTGACCAGGTAGAACGGTGTGCTGGAGCTCCTAGGAAAGTTCCACAAGGAGCAGCCGGCAATCTCGCTAGTGATGTGCGGCTCACAAACAACTGGTTGTTTTTGATCCTTGCTCGAGAATAACGGGTTCGTGTTAGTGGCTTGTTCACCTGTGACTTGTTCTATTGTTCAGTGATAAGGGGACGCAAGTTGCAATAATGTACGCCTATAATTGACTATTGATTGTGAGACACGTCTTTGTGTAAAAGGAACCACTCAGGTTTTCTTAAACAGACTCAATTCAATTGTGTTGTTCAGGCGAACTGCTTGCAGCGGAGTTTGACAATATCACTGGCTCTGTCCATACGCAACATGAGTCATTCCTATTTATAGTTATTCGAATGCACTTCCCCGGAACAACTGGCACAGTTTTGCAAACCCCCTGCAAACGTGTCATTACCTCCTGGCAGTTTATAAATTAGGTACTTTTAAATGAGTGATGTTATAAAAAAGGGCAATTAAAAAGCGGTGACCTTTGGTGAACCTGTCCAACACTCTTGACCAGCTCCACTCCGTCGCCATCTTCTCAACGTTACTGTCCTGGATTGGAAACCCTTGGACCCATAGCTCTGTCTACTAGGCCCTGCTATTGTATCTATAGCAGTCCAAGAGTTTCAGAGGGCTTAGATTTCCCCAGGCTCACCCTTTGAAGTGCTCGATGTAGGGAATAGGATGCCATTTGGAATGCGTCGTACCAGAGCCCCCTGTGACATTCTTGCATCGGGGATAAATGTTCTTATTCTAATTAAAGCAGACACTGTTAATTGGTGGTATCGCCATGCGTACAATTGTTTCTGTTCATTAGAATTACCTGCAGACACACACAAAGCAGAGGAGACGTTCAGGAAAGCCAAACACGACGTGTAGCCCTGGAAGGTGCTTCCCTTTCTCAGAATTGTAGGACAACTAAAGGACGATAAACAAACACAGACGAACATCTCTTTTAAGGAAATACACTGTTGATTATGTCGTAGCGATCAGAGAGCACAATCAAGAGGATACAGATGGGTAGAGAGGAACAGGAGGAGAATACGGGATCAGAAGAAAAGAGAAGAACGAGAAAGCAAGATTTAAAGTCAAAGAAAAACAAAACGAAAACAGTGGAAAGGAGAAGGACGAGAAAGTGAGGAAGAAATAGAAGCAACAACATCAGTAGACTGTGATGATGCCACTGGGATCAGTCCGTCAGACAGACAGAGGGCCAACTGGCTAATCACTAGATGGCTCTAGATCATACTGGTTATGTGTGTGTATTTGTGTGTATCATGGGAACTCAGTTTATGGCCGCCCAACCCCGTTTGCTGAAGGGCAACAGCACTGTAGGCTCTCTCCAAGGCTTTAATTGAGCACATCTGATTTCAATAATTAGTTGGATGACAACCTATATTAGGCCCATCACGACAATGGTCGGAGAAATGAATTAACTCCAGGTACGTAATTGGACAGCCCTGCAGGCTTCACATCAGACAAACAAATGAGCTGATTGTGGACTACATGAACAGATGGGGTGAGAACTCCCTGATATCCATTGTCAGGGTTAAGGTGGAGGTGGTTGAGAGCTTCAAGTCCCCTGGCATCCTCATCACACTAGTGAACAAAACGGTCCACAAATACCCAGAAATGCGTATTTAACAACATGTTAGTGCCTCGTCCAACTCAGGAGGGCCATATGATTTGGCATGTTGCCTCAGATCTAAGAAACAAAGAAACACTGACTGTGTTTCAGCTCCAAGTGATTTATGAAGTGAAACACCTCAGGTCCTCTGAAAGTTCTGCAGGCACCGCCAATGAGAGAACCTTGGGCTGATTTACTGTTTAGTAAGACGACCAACCGCGCCTCCCTCAATACCAAGGCATCTCGGAGAGCAGTAAGAACTGAATCAGCAGGGGACCATCATCCTATCATCCAGCACCTCTACATGCCTATTCGGATTACGTTAGATTGATTTTGAATTAAATATTTCATTTTTAATTGTCTGTGATTAGTGTAAGCACTGTACTTAGAGGAGAGAAACACCGATCACTGCGTCTGTCAACCTTGGTCTCTTTACCCGTGAATTCAATAGTATGTGTATGGATCCCAAATTGCAACCTATTCTAGTTGCACTACTTTTTCACCAGGGCTTACAGGGGCTTTGATTTACACAAAGTGGTCAAATAAGTGCTGAATAGGATGCCTTTTAGAATGCATGATATGAGAGCCCCCTGTGACATTTTTGCATCAGAATAAATGTTCTTATTGTAATGGATCATAATTACAGCAGACACTGTTAATTAGTGGGATCGTCATGGGTACATTGTTTCTGTTCATTAGAATTACCCACAGACACACACAAAGCAGTGGAGACGTCCGGGAAAGCTGAACACATTGTGCAGCCCTGGAAGGTGCTTCACTTTCTCAGAACGACAGACACATTAGTGGGACAACGAAAGGACGATAAACAAAAACAAACTGACATCTCTTTTAAGGAAATGCGCCTTGTTACCCCTTTGATTTTATGCTGTAGATATCAGAGAGAACAGTGCAGAGGGAAGAGGCAGAGAGAGGGAACAGGAAGAGAATATGGGATCAAAAGAAAAGGGAAGATAGAAAAAGCAAGACATACAAAGAGAGAAACCAAGACAGAAGGCAAGAAAGCTTAAGAAAAAAGAAAGAGTGAGAAAAGAGAAAAGAAGAAGATGAGAATGTAGAGGAGAAAGGAAGAGGTAGCCAACATTAGCCAACAGATCAAAAGAGTGGTTGTCCATAAATTAAACCCGATCTTTATGAAACAAAATAAAGGTAGGCGTTTTAAAGCCACTAATATACTGACTAAATGCAGCCTGCTAACCTAGCAATTAAACCTATTACTGTCAGAGCCACACATAGGGCCCTGAAATAAAACACACAAAAACATGTTGAAAATAACAAAGTAGCCGGCGAAATGTCTCATTTAAAGTCAATGGTGAGTGCAATATATTAGAGGCTGCCTTATTTGCCCTGTCTCTTGTGATGCAGCTGGCCGAGCCCAGATGTGTCAGGCAATACGTTCATAGCCCCTGTGCCAAGCATCTACAAACAGGCACGAGAATGTTACACACGGAACGATCGATGTCAATAGACACCCGAATGTTAACATAAACGGTGCATTTTGCAATGTTCCTTTAAACACTGGTTAGTGCAGCATTCACGGAGGCGGGCACGTATTTGCTACATACTGGACCTTAAGTCGTGAAACATTGTATGACAGCCATCGGAACGCTGTAGCCAACCAGTCAAACATCCGTGCTTCCCAACACATGTGACTGTCCTCCTTGACGACAATACAAACTGTTCAGCTACGCAAAAGGTATGAAATTGTGTAGCCCCGCTCCCATCAGCATTGTTTCAAGTTCGTGCTCTCGTTGTCCGTTCTCCACTCTGTCATGTATGAAACAGGGTGGACTAAATTGCCTTAGTGATGGCACTTTGGGTAGACATTTATTATTTCTAGGAATGTTGCTTTGAATCACTGTGCATTTTTGTTCAAATATTTGATAGCTTCTGTTTTTAGTATTGTAATTTTTTTAAGTAAACGTTTCAAGTCGGTTAGTTGATTGTCACGTACGAGATTCGTAGAGCATGTTCTACCATTGCCATATTGTCCTGTAAGTTTGAAAAGTACGATAATAAACACGACAGTTTAATGCAGGGCGAGAGGAAATATAATTATGCTAATGAGCCCCAAGCTGTTCAGTTGCACGCACACACACACACACCTCCGTAAACATTCGGAAAGGAGGAGGGTAAGTGAGGACAGGGGACGAGGCTTTAGGCAAATACATTTGATTATGTACGTGTTGCGGAGAGAAAAAATGCCACTGTGTTGATTTGTCGATAGAGAGATAGAGGCATTGTTACAGAGAAATAATGATTAAAGTTTAGTGGTTATGCGAAAAAAAAGGAGAAATGTTTTGGCCTTTTTTAGGCTATGACTGTCTCAGGTCACTCCCAACTGAAACCTGTCACACGATGTCTTTCTGGTGCTGTTGATATTTCAGGGTGTGATTCGGTTTTAGTCTTTTTCAGTGTTGCTCTCCTGTTTGCAAATTATCCCATTTGGTGCAAGGAATGTTGATATATCCACTTATCTGTTGGGATCTTTTAGTTTGTCTAACCAGCATAGCTCCACCGCTGAGACTATAGCACCACCTACAGTGCATTGATTATAACTATGGCAAATTATAGCGATGGTTGAAGGATAGAATGGGGAGAAATTTAAAGCTTCCACCTTTTGAAAGTAGTCAGTTGAGTGGAGCTCCCAGCTCCATTGGCTCCTCCCTCCTTATGAGCCGCATGTTCATTGGCTGATCCCTCCTTATGAACCACTTGTTCATTGGCTGATTTCCCCATATGTGCTGGTTCTTTATTTCATCATGACTCCAATCATGTCCCCTGGTGGGACCAAACAAATACAATGCTGTGATATAGCTATTAACAAATCTGTCAATTTAATCTTTCGTCTAACTTCTGCAAGGCAAGACATTAAAACTGCTCCTTTCGCAAATTTCGAATAACAAACGTCTGTATCCAAATATTATATCGATCCGACTGTTTTGGTTAATAAGAATGTAATTACGTGGTGGGATGATTCATTGATCAGTTATACAGATTAAAGGTGTAATATTTAGCATTTTCGCACAGTCAGCCGCTAACATTGATCAGTATAAGTAGCTGCTTCCCAAGGCTGTTTGGCTGGTAGGGGGCCATAATGCACAAGTCAATGTATCCTAATAACTTGATCTCACGTACATTCATTTAAGTTGTCCCCTTTCCTCTACATTAAATCACGGTAATTACTTAAAACAATCGGAAAATGCATGAAAACTGTCCAGACTGAATTATTTTGTAACTTGAGGGAGTGCAGCGCCGTTAAGTTGCCAGCGGTGTGTGATATTAGAAAATGGAGTGTCTGCAAAGCTGTCTTTTCTCAGATAATTACTTGCAGCAAATAGTCCTGCGATGTTAAAGTTCGGACAATAATCTGCCTGCTGGTTAGAATCTGTGATGCACGCATGATCATTGGAAACTATGGACACCAGGGGGCAGACAATCAGTCGCTGTTTGTTTCAATGGCATACACTTGAATATTGATGGAAAACTATGGGGATTACATCATCACAAATGCAACTTTATTGGTAGTTAAAATGCAACTCGTTCTTTCGGAATCCAATGTCTAGTGTGCATCATCTCCATCCTAGCCTTAATGGGAATGTATTTACAGTGTGCATATACAGGCTTTTCTGTGTTCACTTTGAGTTCACTAAATGTAAACACTAGTAACATTATGACCTCCCGTCTAATAGGCTGTTTGTATTGGTGACGCTAAAACAGTGGCCGACTCACCGAGGCATGGACTCTAAAGGACAGCTGAAGGTTGTCTGTGGTATCTGGCATCAAGACATCGGCAGCAGATTCATCAAGTCCTGTAAGTTGTTAGCTGGAGCCGCCGTGGATTGGACTTGTTGGTCCATGACATTCCACAGATGCTCAATTGGATTGTCGGATTATTTGCTCACCTAACAACATGCCCACTTGATTATATCCCTTTTCCACTTTGCAGACATTCACTGGAGACATTCTTCCATTCATTATTATCCCTTATTCCCACCCTCAGACAAAGTTTCCTGACAACTGTTTCGCCCCCTGACTTCAATAGTGCTCGATTTGCCAGACCCCGCTAACAATAACGCACCTGACTTCTTCCTTCGGACGTACAGTCAGATACTAAACAGCCCCAACTGTAAATACTACTCGTCTAACGCCAGGTGGCGACATGACTCTCTTTGTTGTAGAAGGAATCGAAGAAGTCAAAACCGGAAACACGTTCCCAACGTCATAACTTTCAGTGGAAATAACAACAAAATATTTCGCCACTGTGCATCTTTGTTGTTGAGCTACTTAAGCGGGGTAAATGCCGTTAATTTGTTTCTGACGCTTCATGGTAAGCTTTTTGAATTAATTTACGGGTTTCCTAAAATAATGTTGATAAAATAATGTTGAACCCGAAGCCGTAACGGTGTAGTTAACTTTAGCTAAGCTACAGATCATGTGAACTAAATAACGCGTTAGCTCGTTTGTTTTTAGCTTTGACAGACACTGCCTGGCCCGGATTTTGTTAACAACAACACATTGCAAAGTACAGTTAACAGAGTATTTCGCCATAAACTACTACTGTTGTGATTCCTGTATTACGTAAGCAGTTATACATTTCTCGTTGTGTCTTAATCAGGATTGCTCAACCTGCCGATGAGGCAGACAGACACAAGACTGTTTTCTGATCTGTAAATAAGTATCTACTAAACGTTACCCGATAACGTCCGACAGAAGTCTCTCCTTCAACATGGCTCAACCGAGGGGAGTAAATAGCCTACAGTTCAACCAGGACCAAAGTAAGAATGCATTTTAAATGAAAAACAAATCTGTAACAACACAATTATACATAGTGTTAATCACATTTGTTTTAGTGTTATTTCGATCAGTGTTCACTCTATCGGTTTTCGTCAGGTTGTTTCTGTTGTGCCATGGAAACAGGCGTCCGGATCTATAATGTGGAGCCTCTGATGGAGAAGGGACACCTTGGTGAGTCGACTCCAGACTGTACGTGACTGTGTGTTTGTGTGTCACACACACACGCTATTAATACATCGTGTGTGTGTGTTTGTTTAGACCACGAGCAGGTGGGCAGTGTGGCTCAGTGTGCCATGTTGCATCGGTCCAACCTGCTGGCTGTTGTAGGAGGAGGAATCAACCCGAAATTCTCTGAGATCTCAGGTGAGTGTGATAGCAGTGTGCCATCTGAATTGAAATTGAATCGACTCCAAGCCTGTAATCCACCCTGCCTATTGGCTAACTTTTTTCAGTTTTATGGTTGTCAACTAGCACAATATCCCGGCAGTTGTCCACATAGGAAGTCCAGGGTTTAATGTGTTTGTCGTTTTCATAACAGTGTAAAGCGCATCTACAGACTGTTAACCTATTTATCTGATTTGCCATTTGCACAATACCTTCTGTTAGTACTCCTCATTGCTACCTCTGGCCCTACACACTGCTGGCCTATTTATTACATTTGCACAATGCTTACTGTTTGTACTATCCATTTACCACTTGCAGAGATGTTCTCTGCTTGCATCGCCCTCTGCTTTGCAATTTGCAACATTGTGAACTGAACACCTGCACGTTTACTTATCTATGCCACATCTGAACATTGTACTCCATCTCATTTGTCTCATACAATATTGGCACATTGACACGCCGCCCTGCAGTATGTATAAAGATGAGGAGTGGCTGCCAGAGAGCATGGCCTTTACACTTATCTCTGTGTCCACTGTGTTGCTCATTTTAATATCTCATTGCTGAGTTTCAGTTTCAATTGTGTCTGTGAATTGAACTGATTGTATATAGAACTTAGATAAATGGATGGAACAAGTAATAATTAATCTCATTAGTTTTGTTATAAATTCATTCACATATTATTTTACTTCCAGTGTTGATTTGGGATGATGCTCGCGAGGGGAGGGACCCCAAGGACAAACTGGTGCTGGAGTTTACGTTTACCAAGCCTGTTCTGGCTGTACGCATGAGACACGACAAGTGAGTGAGCAAGCATCCTCCCATATGAGCTCCTAACAGCTGTGTCTCACAGCTCTGTATACTGTTGTTACTGTACCTGTTATTATTGTACTTGAATTGGATTAGTTTGTCTGGTGCTACAACAGTGTGTATATGAGAGTATTCAAGGACTGAAGTTGGGACTCACTGAGTGTTTGTAGATATGTACTTATCTGCTCTCTCTCCTCTTTAACCTCTGTTCTGTGTCTCTCTCTCAGGATCATTATTGTGTTAAAGAACAGGATATACGTCTACAGTTTTCCTGAAAACCCTTCTAAACTGTTTGAGTTTGACACCAGAGACAACCCTAAAGGTACACACACACACAGAGACAACTGGATATGTTTATGTGATAGGGTTTTTTATTCCTCTTCCTCTGTCCCTCCATCTACTCCCGTCTGCTCCTCTCTCTGTTAGGACTGTGTGACCTGTGTCCCAGTCTGGAAAAACAGCTGTTGGTCTTTCCTGGATATAAGTGTGGAAGTCTTCAACTTGTGGTAATTCATTCACATCATTGAATATAGTTAAATCCATTGTACTATACTATGCTGTATTGTAAGCTACACAAATGTTGAAATGTTCAAGACGAGTCTTTGAAATGTACTTTTACTAGTCTGTGTGTGTTGAATGTACATTTACTGGTCTCTGTCTGTTGCTTATCTTATTTATTTATTATTATTCTTTCATCCCTCACTCCACCTCAGGACCTCACTAACACTAAGCCTGGCACATCATCTGCCCCCTTCACCATCAATGCCCACCAGAGTGAGATCGCCTGCCTGGCACTCAACCAGCCTGGCAGTGTGGCAGCCTCGGCGTCCCGCAAGGGCACACTGATTCGACTGTTTGATACGACCACCAGAGACAAACTTGTGGAGCTACGGCGAGGAACAGATCCTGCCACACTTTACTGGTACTGATGGATGGATGTAGGAGAGGTGGAGGGAAATGTGGAGATGGAAATGATCCAACGTCTCTCTCTTTCTTCCTCTTCCTTTTTCTGGCTGTATTTCCCTCACTTATTATCTTTCTCCCTTCTCTCTCACTACTAGCATCAACTTCAGCCATGACTCTTCCTTCCTGTGTGCCTCCAGTGACAAAGGCACAGTTCATATCTTCGCTCTCAAGGACACTAAACTTAACAGACGTTCTGCGTAAGTGTGTGTGTGTGAGGGACCAAGAGAGATGTATCTGTATATACATTTAAGTTGTGCAAACTTCAAATCCAAATATGACCATTTACTTTTCATGGCTTGTTCATGCTTTCTCTTTCTCTGCAGACTGGCTCGTGTCGGGAAGGTGGGGCCTGTGATTGGTCAGTATGTGGACAGCCAGTGGTCATTGGCCAGTTTCACTGTCCCGGCAGAGTGCGCCTGTATCTGTGCATTTGGGAAAAACACCTCCAAAAATGTTAACTCTGTGATCGGTCAGTACACACAGCTGTGTTTCTTCTCTATTGGGGAATTCATTGTACAGTGATGAATAATAATATTCAATGCTATTTATTTACATATTTATACATTCCTCCCATTTTTAGCTATCTGTGTGGATGGGACGTTCCATAAATACGTGTTCACCCCTGATGGCAACTGTAACCGAGAAGCCTTTGACGTTTTCCTGGACATCTGTGATGATGATGACTTCTAACAAGAAGAAGTTTGTTAAAAAAGCAGAATGAGGGGATTGGAGGACAAGAGGAGCAGGCGGAGATCTGATGGTATTGGAGGACAGAGGACCAGGCGGAGATCTGATGGTATTGGAGGACAGAGGAGCAGGCAGAGATCTGATGGTATTGGAGGACAGAGGACCAGGCGGAGATCTGATGGTATTGGAGGACAGAGGAGCAGGCGGAGATGTGATGGTTTTGGAGGACAGAGGAGCAGGCGGAGATCTGATGGTATTGGAGGATAGAGGAGCGGGCGGAGATCTGATGGTTTTGGAGGACAGAGGAGCAGGTGGAGATCTGATGGTATTGGAGGACAGAGGAGCAGGCGGAGATCTGATGGTATTGGAGGACAGAGGAGCAGGCGGAGATCTGATGGTATTGGAGGACAGAGGAGCAGGCGGAGATCTGATGGTATTGGAGGACAGAGGAGCAGGCGGAGATCTGATGGTATTGGAGGACAGAGGAGCAGGCGGAGATCTGATGGTATTGGAGGACAGAGGAGAAGGGGGATTTCTGATTGTAATGTAAATTATATAAACAATGATGTTGAATCTCCAATCAAAGAGGTGAAGTTAATGAAGCATAGTTGATGTTGTACAGAAAAATGGAAAATGTCAGTTTTACGTGATTGTTTTATGTTTTTAATGTAATCTTGTGCATCTGTATTAAGAATAAAACCATTTTACCTACAGGCTTATCTGTGTTGAATTTAAGTTCACTGAATGTAAACACTGATGTGCTAGAACATTATGACCACACCCACTCGCCAAGACATGGACTTTACAAGACCCCTGAAGGTGTCCAGTGGAATCTGGAACCAAGACATTAGCAGCAGACCCCTGAAGGTGTCCAGTGGTATCTGTAACCAAGACATTGTCTTTCTGGATGATCCAGGACTTCTGACAGAGACTTTCTTTCTGACATTGTCAGCTTGCAGTCATGTTGGCCTCTGTCTCAGCAGTGGGTCTCGTAATTTTTTTACAGACAACCATAACTTGTGACTGAAGGACAGCATCAATCTGTATGCCAGTGGGTCAAGGTGCTTCTCCATTCTTTGAATGAACCTTTACTGCAATCTTCCATCAACATTACAATACACAATGACACAAAAGAAGAATGGGTCTTTTCCCCTGCATTCGTATTGGTTGAATGACAACTTACCGATTGCCGGCACCTGCAATTCAGCACAGGCAAGTTAAGTTATAAACTAAAGGAGACACACCTGATTCAAATCGTATTATTTTTAAGGTACCAATAGCATTTTCTGTGTTACTTTTCAGATTTCTTTGTGAAACAAGTTTAGGATTTGTTTAAAAAAAATAAATGGTTGATTTCAATCATAGGTCCCAATCAGGGCCTAAATAATTTTAGTACTTTTTTCTTATTTGTGTCTAAAATATAACACTCAAGGTATAAATCCAATAAAAGTAGCATTTGCTCTACTTCAAATGAGGTGAAGGAGAAAAAATGTTTTTTACAAATTGTCTCTGCTCATGAACGTCAGATAAATGAGTCATCCTGTCTAGGGAGCGGCAACGTTCTGTTGGGTTATCTACAGTCTAAAACAAAGCCTAAAGAAGTATTAGAGAAGTATAAGAAATCAGCAGAGGAATGAAGCCTTTGGCATCTGTGCTGGCGCGTTGCTGTTTTTCTGTCCACTTAGGGACATGGCCTCAGCAAGACAGGGCTGATACTGTGAAAAACATACAACAAACATGTCAACCTGACATCCATTCTGTCCTAAAAGAGATGACTGCTTCCATGGCGGAGAAGAAAGCAGAGCTGAAACAGACACAGCTGCAAATATTACAGGTCCAACTGAAAACCACTGAAAGCCAGGTGGAGGAAGTAAGAAAACACAATAGAGGTAAGACTATAAGCATTTTTTTTAATTAAAAATAAATACATGGCAGAGGAGTAATTTTGGTCCTGGACTTCCCTGCTACAACGCTGACCTTGATCAGAGAAATTACTGCTTGTTAAACACTGAGTTTATTCTCTCAGAGGCCATCACCATCATGTTTGACTGATATGTTCTGCCGGCATTAACATAGCTTATTCAGTTAACAACTCTGACCCTCGACGCATGTGGGAGGGCGTTCAAGCCATCACTGTTTTCCAACCCAAAGCACCCTACCCCCTCAGCCACTGATGTCTCCATTACCAACGAGCTGAACACCTTTTATGCCAGCTTCGACAGGGACAACAAGATCCAGTCATTAAATTGGAGCTCACCCCAGATTGTGTAATGCCTAAATTACTTGCGACCTGTTGCGCTAACCCCCCATAATCATGAAGTGCTTTGGAAGACTCGTATTGGCTCACCTTAAGTCCTGCCTCCCTCAAACTCTGGACCCACATCAGTTTGCCTATCGTCCTAACAGGTCTACTGAGAACGGCATCTCCACTACTGTCCACTCTGCCCTGACCCACCTGGACCAAACTTACCAATGTGAGGATGTTGTTCATAGACTTTAGCTAAGCATTCAATGCTGGTTACCAAACTCCATGACTCTGGGATCAACTTTAGGAGTGCATGGAAACTCTTGAAACACTGGACCCTTCAATACCGATACTACAGTGATCTAGAGAAACATCTTTACCAAGACGGGAAACACTGGAACCTTCAATACCAATACTACAATGATCTAGAGAAACATATTTACCAACACAGGACCATTCAATACCAATATTCTAGTGATTTGGAGAAACATCTTTACCAACACTGGAAAAGCTTACAGTCCAACCACAGGTGTATTTTCGATGTGCATACAGTCTATCAATTTGACAGAAAAAGTTACTTTTCACTGCAGAGTGATTTTTAAAAAACCCTTGTGATTGGAGGACTTCGTATGATGCTATAAGTGGTGTTAGAAGTATGGTCCCTGTGTGATGCTATAAGTGGTGTTAGACAAATAGTCCCTGTATGATGCTATAAGTGGTGTTAGACACATGGTCCCTGTATGATGCTATAAGTGGTGTTAGAAGTATGGTCCCTGTGTGATGCTGTAAGTGGTGTTAGACAAATAGTCCCTGTATGATGCTATAAGACATTGGTGTTAGACAAATGGGCCCTGTGTGATGCTATAAGTGGTGTTATACAAATGGTCCCTGTATGATGCTATAAGTAGTGTTAGACAAATGGTCCCTGTGTGATGCTATACGTGGTGTTATACAAATGGTCCCTGTATGATGCTATAAGTGGTGTTAGACAAATGGTCCCTGTGTGATGCTATACGTGGTGTTATACAAATGGTCCCTGTATGATGCTATAAGTGGTGTTAGACAAATGGTCCCTGTGTGATGCTATACGTGGTGTTATACAAATGGGCCCTGTGTGATGCTATAAGTGGTGTTAGACAAATGGTCCCTGTATGATGCTATAAGTGGTGTTAGACAAATGGTCCCTGTGTGATGCTATACGTGGTGTTATACAAATGGGCCCTGTGTGATGCTATAAGTGGTGTTAGACAAATGGTCCCTGTATGATGCTATAAGTGGTGTTAGACAAATGGTCCCTGTGTGATGCTATAAGTGGTGTTAGACAAAAGATGTCCTATCAAAAGTCCTGCTCTGTATATAAAACGGTACAATCAGACATGTCATTATTACAAGTGATACAAATACTTTTTTTTACTATAGTTGTAATATAGTGGTTTGACCAGATCCAACATTGTGTCCATTGATTATTTCACCGAACTAATAACTTCCAGATATCGAATGAAAATGAGCAGAGCGAAAATAAAATGAACAAATCAAAAACCAAACAATACCTGTCTTTGAGTGGCGTGTATTGACTAGGAGACACGTCAACCACCGCGTGACTGGTGCCATATTGAGCAACATACAGCAGCATAACAAAAAGCGGATGTTCAGTTCTGTTACGGGGTTCATCAAGCCTGCTAACATCCTTAGCTGGTCGGGATCTTTACTTTCACTTCTTGAAAATTAGCCCGTGATCCCGGTGAACTGACATCAAGGGACAACGCTGTTCAATTTGTCTGTCGAATCGCCGCTGTTTGACTATTGAACAGGTAAAATTAAAACTGGCTGACAATATTCTATTATTATTCTGGGAGTTGGTTACTGCATAGCTAGTTACATCATCTCTACTGGCTACGCTAGTTAGCCACAGCTAATTTTAGCTAACGTTAGCTCGCTTGCTAGTTGAGAAATAATTGTGTTCGGCAAAGCTTGCCATCTAAAACACGTTTTATGTTGTTTTCGCGACATTATGTTGCTTAGTTGCGTGCTAACTCGGGGATGTTTTAAGTATTTCATGTGCATTTTTCGGGTATTAACCCGCAACTAGCTAAGGGAAGGTGAACGATTAGCTAGTGGAGATACGTAGGTACGTATGTATTACAGTACGGACGCGCTTATTGGACAGTTCTTAAAGAACTCTGTTGTCTCGGTAACTGTTGCTAGGTAAGTAACGTTGACTATATACGAACGATACGCAGTTACGGTAATACTAATAAATAACTGGTTGTAGTGGTGTATTCCTTTAGTAGTACACACTACAAGTCATCTGGATCGATCATGCGTAGTATCGATGCCTGTGAAGTCCGCTACATTGGGTGTTACATGGACTTTACACAGCAAGTGTACCATTTTAGTCCGAACTAATGATGTCTTGGGTGTTGGTAGCCAAATAGCAAGCTAACGCGCTTTGTCTGTATCACGTGTTATCATACGGTCTGGCCGTAAGTTCCCGTTAGATGTGTGTCAAGTACACTGGATCCTGATGTGTGTCAAGTACACTGGATCCTGGTGTGTGTCAAGTACACTGGATCCTGATGTGTGTCAAGTACACTGGATCCTGATGTGTGTCAAGTACACTGGATCCTGATGTGTGTCAAGTACACTGGATCCTGATGTGTGTCAAGTACACTGGATCCTGATGTGTGTGTGTGTCAATTACACTGGATCCTGGTGTGTGTCAATTACACTGGATCCTGGTGTGTGTCAATTACACTGGATCCTGGTGTGTGTCAATTACACTGGATCCTGGTGTGTGTCAATTACACTGGATCCTGGTGTGTGTCAATTACACTGGATCCTGGTGTGTGTCAATTACACTGGATCCTGGTGTGTGTCAATTACACTGGATCCTGGTGTGTGTCAATTACACTGGATCCTGATGTGTCTGTTATTATATTCAACCAAAAAAAGAGTACCTCCAGGTGACGTTACGGATGCGTCCACTTGTATTTGTCTTTTTCTAAGCAGAAGAGTCCCAGGGAAGGATGGCCTCCCGTAAAAAGGTTCTGCTGAAGGTCATCATTCTCGGAGACTCTGGGTACGTATGTGTTTTCACAACTAGATTTGTTTGACATATTCTGACCTAGATGTTTATCATTTTAGTGAGCATACAGTCTGTGGTCTGTGTCAGGACCTTTCTGGTGTGGGTAGGAATGTGGGTCAGCACATTTTGTTAATGTGTATATGTATTTTTCCCCAGGGTAGGGAAGACATCTCTGATGAACCAGTATGTAAATAAGAAGTTCAGTAACCAGTACAAAGCCACTATAGGAGCTGACTTTCTCACCAAGGAGGTGATGGTGGATGATAGACTTGTCACAATGCAGGTGGGTTGTGTGCGTGCGTGCATTCGTGCATGTCAATGCATATCATTTAGGAAGCAATGTGGAGCCCACAAATGAGTAAGTGGTCTACACAATGAATTAATTTCTCAGTATAAGTCAGTGCTGGAAAGAAGACAATACCGAAAATAAACAAGGCCGTGCTTAGTTTATTATTTTTAGTTATTTCGGGTACTTTTTGAAAATACTATTTGTCTATTTCGGTCTCAAGGGAAGGGTGGTTGTATTGTTGGGGGGTCTGGGCGGATGGGGAACACTGGTAGGGGTGGGATGGACCCAGGAGGGTCAGAACAGAACCCTGGGTATAGATGTGGGATGTGAGCCTGAAGGTATGTTTTTGTTTATTATGCAAGCCCCATGGCCTCATAGCAAACTTTAACTGGAAGCCAGTGGTGTGAGCATAGGAGCGGGGTGACATGGGAACATTGAGGAAACTGAAACGCCAGACAAGCAGCAGGGGTTTGGTGGCACCTGCCGGGAGCCGTAGCAACAGTGTGTTGTATAAATCAAGATGTGAAATGACAAGTGTCTGGATAAGTACCAGTGCTGTGTACAAAGATGGTAAACTCTAAAATATGTCCTGACAATGTTTTTGGGAGGGTTCACACTAGTAAAAATGCATTACCAGTTAGGCATCGGTTAGGATAATGGTTAAATGTATTTGTGTCTATAAACTATACGCTGTATTTCCCCTCCTGTCTCCTTTTCCTTCTCTCATCCACATTGTCCCTCTTTCCCTTACCCACCTTCTCTTACACCCTTTTCTCGTAGAGCTTTTATGAGAATGGCGAGTTTCTGTGAAAATAGACAACAAAATGCTATTTCACGATCGTATCACTGCTTTGTGGAATCCCATATAGAAATAATACAATAAAGTACCTAAAGTAACAAAAGCCATTTTTCCCTGTCAGATATGGGACACGGCAGGGCAGGAGCGGTTCCAGTCTCTGGGCGTGGCATTCTACCGCGGAGCAGACTGCTGTGTGCTGGTTTATGATGTCACCGCGCCTAACACCTTCAAGACGCTGGACAGCTGGAGGGACGAGTTTCTGATCCAGGCCAGCCCCAGAGACCCAGACAATTTCCCCTTTGTGGTGCTAGGCAACAAGATCGACCTTGAGAACAGACAGGTATTTGTCCCCGTGCATTTTTGTTTCTCTCTGTGTCAGGCCATTGCCTAGATGGCGTGACTGGTTTAGTGACAAATGTTTGTTTTGACAGCAGAGATGGATCCATGTAAAATGAGGAAGTGGTTTACGAGACAATGGTGGCAATGAGCGCTTATTGGTTTCGGTTGATGTTGCCTAGGTGACGACAAAGCGTGCCCAGGCGTGGTGTGCCAGTAAGAGCAATATTCCCTACTTCGAGACCAGTGCCAAGGAAGCCATCAATGTGGACCAAGCGTTCCAGACCATCGCTCGCAATGCCCTCAAACAGGTAAACACAAAATATATCCACAGTTAACACGCTCCAAATGTTCCACCCCACCGGGACGCTGAGTGGCTCAACCTATTCTAAGCCTATTCAGAAATCCCCTCTTTCCCGGTCTGGGAAACACCTAATAGACTGGAACACATGATGTCATGGCAATACACTGTATTTGTATGCAGACAATGTTTAAAGCGCCAATTTCATTACTGTTCCAATCTTTTCTCTTCCAGACTTAAACTAATTCCAAATGAAAATCACACAGTGCTTGTTTGCGAAATGTATATATTTTTTTTTATCGAGTGTAAATGACTGTGTTGTGTATCTGTGTGTAGGAGTCTGAGGTGGAGACGTACGACTTCCCCGACCAGATCAAACTGAGAGACGACCGGCCATCCACCTCTAGTGACGGCTGCTCCTGCTGAGACTAACCAACTGGATGGATGGAAGAGGGGAGTTGGAGAAGACCAGGAAGTCATGGGGTGCATCTCAATCGTCCTCCTTGTCTCCTATACTCCCTCTGCACTGGTGTGAACGACCAATCAGTGAAGCTAGTTCACCTAGGCCATCGCCCAGCCTGTTCTGTTTGTCACATCAGTGCAGATGAAGGAGAGTCTAGGGTGGGAAGTCACTTTTAGACAATTGAGATGCACCCATTGGGTGAGACTGAGGACACACCCACCAGTCCCCCGCCCCTTTCTCAGCTACATAAGATTCCAGATGGAAACAAAGAAAACACTTAATTTTCTTAGCTCTCTCCGATTCTCGTGGCAACCTGACCAACAGGAAGGAAAGGAGGAAGCCCCACTTGCACAGCATCACTTTTTAAAAAAGATTGAATTTGTTGATACTATGGAAAATACAATCATCATAATGCACCTATAATACAGATTTCTTATGTCATGTCTTTTTTGTTTTTATTTTAATTGTCTTTTCCTTAGTTTCATTTTGTCTGTGATCCAGTCAGGAGTTGTCCTTAACTACAGATCTGGGATCACGCGACTCCTTCCCCAGAATCTAATCTTTATCTGTTAGAGGTGTACAAAAACTGATCCTGTGTCAGTGGTTAGGGGAAACGTACTTAATGCCACTTGCTCTGTGCCTTTCATCTCATGACAAGTATTATTACAGCAGACCGATCTATCTATATCTACTGGTCTGTGTTTTCTGCATTTTTTTAAATCCTTATGTATGTTGCCAAACTGTTGACAACCCTAGACTTTCTGTGATATTTTCTTTTTTGAACCAGTTCTGTTCTATTGGTTTATGCAGGGAGTGCAACGCTTATGAAATATAAGTGAACAAAATACAAAGATATGCGTTAATATTCCGTCAACCCGAAAGCAACCCTTTGCAATACAAGTTTGTTCTGTTGTTTTATACTGTATTCGGGTTCTAATCCATACTGCACATGGCTAAATCACCTTATATGTAGAGGATGGTCATAATACGATCACAATGGACTGCTACAGCTTAACAGTGATGGTTTGTCATAATACTATACTTGTCTTTGGTATTATGAGGCTATCTAGATGTTTTAAGGAAATGTTGTAGGATATGAAGGTCTTGGTTTGGAACCGGACTATATATAAAGGATAGACAACTACATATTTCATATTAGTCCATCTTTGAGTGTAGAGTTGGTGCTATTGAGGGCATCTGCTGTTATAATGTAGTCATCTGAATATCAACTTATTTGGCTGCTATCCAACTCCAACCAGGTCACCGGACATAATTGGAAGTCGAACTGTTTCATCAGTTAGGGTCATGACTAAAACTGGATAGGTCAATGAAGTCCTACCCAATCGACTACATTCAAATTTCCCTAACTTTCAATGTCCATGTTAACACTTCAGTTTGGTCACAAGTGGATTCTGCTTTTCTCTTAATTCCTCTTTCCTGATAGAATAGTAGTTTTCTCACTCCGTTTTGGCCATACGGATAAACTGTCCCCAGCCCAGACGTTTCCATTTATTCCACTATGTCTTAAATCTGCCTTTCTATTCTATGCCATCAATTAACATTACTGTATGTTAAACGGAAATTAACATGTGATTTGTTTAACTTATGCCAACAGCAAACAAATATCCATAGTCCTATCTACGTGTTGATTTTAGCACAACTCCTACTTCAACTGTCATCTTTTGTTGCTTAATCTCATTCCACCATGAAATATAAATAAATGTTTACTATACGGACATTTTTCAGTTGTCTTTTATCATTTTACAATAATTGGACTCTTTCAAAGATGTTGCAATGCAAATCACATATTAATACACAATAAAACACAAAAATACTGTGGAGTGAAGAAAATATACATCTATTTGAAATCAAATGTGAATCCATCTGTATTTAAATTGGAGGTTGACTGGGATGTGTCCTGCTCAGAATTCCAGCAACTCATAGTTGGACGTATTGACAGTTTGCCATAAATTCTGGGTATGTACAATTCCTTCTGGTCTGCTTTTCCTCCTCAGGTCATTGCTAAGCACATAGTTTATTGTGCAGTGTTGTCACAGGGGGTCCAAATGCTTCCATGGTTTCCATCACCAAGGCTAGGTGATCCATAAACGACCCCACAGAGACGCGCAGGATACGGCTCTCATCTGCTCTCCACCTCCTGATGGAACATGGGGAAGAAAAGAACAGTGAATTTAAAGATACTTCAAAAGGGCAATACACCTAAAACCAGACAATTCCATTAGGTACATTGTTAAATAATAATATTTGACAATGTGTTGCAATTTAGGTTGTGAATATTTTCTGCATTCAGCAGTACTAATAGTAAGAAATTCAATTAAACTAAAAACCTGGTTAAAAATCTTAAAAGCACCCTCACACAGAAAGTGTGCTGCCGGATACGGTGATCTCCTTGCTGATGCCCCCTTTCCGGGGCTCACGGTCTGGGACCAAAGACTGGAGCGCAATGGATGCTTCACGAGTTGATGGAAACGGGACGTCAAGAGCACTGTAGAAGTGTCAAGGACACCTTAATTACCTGTTAACTTTAAAAAATAATCACACAGTTTTATCGAAGCCACACAGTCGCACATTTTACTGTTAATAACGTCTGTATTAGGACAAAGGATACAATTCTAGTTTGCCTTGCTTGTTATTGTTGTCTACCCCCGGCGCCGCCATGATTGTTTCGTACGCCTCGGTGAAAAAGTACTTCCGGAATAAGGCATTTCCACATTTCACAATACAAGTCCAGTGTGTGAAGTGAGAAACAAAGTGTCGATAAACTATTCATATTCAGTGTGATCTGTTACACCGTATATTTTGCAAAAAAAAGCCAATTAGATTGAGAATATACTCTAACTCATTGTGTATAGTAGCCTAGTAGTTAAAGTTACCTAAAGTTATTTATTTATTGAACTTTTATTTAACCAGGTAGGCCGATTGAGACCAATTTCTCATGTGCAACGGCGACCTGGGGAGAAGCTGGTGATTGAACTGAACCACTGAGCTACCAACTCCTCCAACTGCCTGTAGGTTAGAGCGTTAGAACATAACGTTGAAATAATTAAGCTAACAAGGTGACAAATCAATTGTTGTGCCCTTGAGCTCCTGTAATAGGCTCTGGATAAGGGTCTTCCCTAATAACTTAAATGTGTTTTCAAGTCAAGTGGCTTGCAGATGTCACGAATGCTGTTTAAAGGCCACAACAAGACAACTACTCTCCCTAAGTGTTATATGCCTGTAATAAAACATAGAAGCTGTGGCATTGTTTTTTTTATGGCTGCTTAAATGCCCCAAAGGCCTGAATAATTTCTCATTACTGAGTTCACCATGAAATTATTGTACCAGATAATTCTTGTGAAGAATGAGAGGCCATCTGTCAAATAGCTGAAGCTGAACCAAACATGGATTTAGCAACAGGACAACGATCCAAAACACACAAGCGAAAGTATAGTCGCTCAAAAATAAGAAATGGAGGTTTTGGTAAAGTCAAAGCCCAAATATCAATCCTGTCAAATGCTTCAGTACGACATGAAGCGTAAGACAGTCCTCAAACATGGCACAGTTGAAGCTGTACTGCAGAATGGGCATAAAACCCTAAAAATGCCAAATTGACACAGGGTAACACTACCTATTGAAGCTAAGGTGGTACTTATTTTTTTCACACTAAAATGCATTTCTGTTGATGGTTGATGAATAAATAACTGCAATGTCATGACCAGCTTTTTTTGGAGATTACATATCCAGTATGTTTGAATATGTAAAAAAAAGATTATACTAACAAACTAGAAAACAAACTTTTTCACATGACTGTATTTTCTTATCGTGAAATAAACACTGTTCTGTAGTCTATGTTAAATAAGTTTGTACTACTAGAGGGTTCACAAACTCAGAAGAAGCTCTATAGTATAATGCATATTACAGAGCGCTCAGCAACCCACACTAATGTTCCGACTGTACAAATGGATATTTGGAGACTCGGTTCAGTGAAGCGCAATGGGCAGAGTGCATGGGAGAATGTGTTTGGCACCCCTCCATCGTCTGAAGTTCCTGCACCTTTTAAATTATCATTTTAATTTTTATCACATTCATTTTTTCGCATCATGCATCAACTGACTCATGATGAGATAAGGATCCGCACACTGCGTATGGAGCGCTAAACTGCAGGAGTCGGCGAGCTCTTTTTGTTCACCTACACTCAAAGCTCAGGCTTCGACAGAGGTAGGACAAAATGTTGCACTCTTTCAAGTGTATCTTTATTATAATTGCACAAACCTGAAATTACATTATCGGCAAATTGCTATATTTATAATACTCAGATTTATTTTAAGAAATGTATTGCATTTCATTGCATTCATGTTAATGGTTGGTAGGCAACAGTAGATTTTGCATGTATCGAAATACTTGCCTGAAACACTTTCTTTCAAATTTTTGTGTGTGCTTTTGCCTGTCTGTCCCTGCCTATACCTGTATCTCTGACTCTCTGCTTCTAGTCTTTGCCTGCCTGTCTCTACATGCCCTTTTCTGCCTGCCTGTCTCTGCTTCTAGTCTTTGCCTGCCGGTCTCTGCCTGCCTGTCTCTGCCTACCTGTCTCTGCCTGCCTGTCTCTGCCTGCCTGTCTCTGCCTGTCTGCCAGTCTCTGCCTGCCTGTCTCTGCCTGCCTGCCTGTCTCTGCCTGCCTGCCTGTCTCTGCCTGCCTGTCTCTGCCTGCCTGTATCTGCCTGCCTGCCTGTCTCTGCCTGCCTGTATCTGCCTGCTTGCCTGTCTCTGCCTGCCTGTATCTGCCTGCCTGTCTCTGCCTGCCTGTCTGCCTGCCTGCCTGTCTCTGCCTGCCTGTCTGTCTCTACCTGCCTTTCTCTGCCTGTCTCTGCATGTCTCTGCCTGTCTCTGCCTGCCTGCCTGCCTGTCTGTCTCTGCCTGCCTGCCTCCCTCTGCCTGTCTCTGCCTGCCTGCCTGCCTGCCTGTCTCTGCCTGCCTGCCTACCTGCCTGTCTGTCTCTACCTGCCATTATGTAATGTTCATGTTGTATGTGTATATCAGGGCTATGGGCACCTTGAGGGACCTGCAGTTCGCTCTACAGCTGAAGATAGAGGAGCTCCGCCAGAGAGACGCCCTGATAGATGAGCTAGAGTTGGAGCTGGACACTAAAGATGACCTCATCAGACAGCTTCAAACAGAACTGGACCGCCACCGCAATGTTCTTCACCACACCGGGCCCACTGGATGTATAGAGAACACAAGACCCACTGGGAGTATAGAGAACACAAGACCCACTGGGAGTATAGAGAACACAAGATCCACCGGGAGTATAGAGAACACAAGACCCACTGGGAGTATAGAGAGCACAAGATCCACCGGGAGTATAGAGAACACAAGACCCACTGGGAGTATAGAGAGCACAAGATCCACCGGGAGTATAGAGAACACAAGATCCACTGGGAGTATAGAGAACACAAGATCCCCTGGGAGTATAGAGAACACAAGATCCACTGGGAGTATAGAGAACACAAGATCCACTGGGAGTATAGAGAACACAAGATCCACTGGGAGTATAGAGAACACAAGATCCCCTGGGAGTATAGAGAACACAAGATCCACCGGGAGTATAGAGAACACAAGATCCACTGGGAGTATAGAGAACACAAGATCCACCGGGAGTATAGAGAACACGGAACCCACCGAGAGTATAGAGAACATAGGTGGGTACCAAACGGGTCACAGATATTCTATAATTTCCGGGTATAGCAGTGCATGAACGTCTAACCTCTGGATGCTAATTTGACACATAGGGGATTTGAACTCAGGTTCCCCTTGCGTCACACAACTGTTTTAGCCTAGTGAGATAAAGCCTAACCCAACTCTGTGTCTGTCAGAACCAGCACGGTCCCCACCAGCACCTGATGCGGCGCTGCGGACTAAACGACAGGCGATATCAGCAGAACCCACGGCTCTGGACCCCTCACTACTCACACATATGACACTCACCAACTACATCAAGAGCGAAGAGTGAGTATATAAACGTGCACGCACACAAATAAATGCACACACACGTACGCTGATCCTGAGTCTGTGTGCAGGTCTAGAGAGCTGATCCAGAGGGCTCTGTTTGAGAATGATTTTATGAAACACCTGGAGCATGGTCAGGTAATACCATTTATCTATTTCTGAAACACTTCTCACAACTTTCTGTTTTGCTCTCGATCTTTTATTTTCCCTTTCTTTTGTTTTTAAATTTTTCTAAATTTTTCTCATTTCAATTGCATGTCGTGTTGACTACAGGTTAACTGTTGAGAAGTTATGTTTTGTAATTGTTTTGTGTTTCATCCGTTTTGTGATGACGTGCAGATCTGTCTTTCTACACGGAGGCAAGCATTTACGTTGTCATGGTCATTTATCGGTTCTTGTCGTCGGTAACGACTACTCGTGGTCAAATAATTTCCCAATGTGCCAGTGTGCCAGTGATTTAGGGTGTTGTGTTCGTTTCCCATAGTTCATGAAGTTCTGTTTTTCGATCGTGTTTGTAATTTCGATTGCTTAAGGCATGTGTTCAGGTCCTGATTCTATATTGTGTTCGGATGGCCGGCTGGCTGAATTCTGTTCCTATATATTGTTTGACAGTAGCAGAACTATTACACCCAGTATAGTTGTGAGTGTGTGTGTGTGTGTGTGTGTGTGTGTGTGTGTGTGTGTGTGTGTGTGTGTGTGTGTGTGTGTGTGTGTGTGTGTGTGTGTGTGTGTGTGTGTGTGTGTGTGTGTGTGTGTGTGTGTGTGTGTGTGTGTGTGTGTGTGTGTGTGTGTGTGTGTGTGTGTGTGTGTGTGTGTGTGTGTGTGTGTGTAATTGTGATTCTCTCTCTCTGTGTGTAGATCCTAACCATTGTGGATTGCATGCATCCCACCCGCGTGTCCCAGGGTGGCCGTGTCATACAGGAAGGAGACGATGGATCTCTGGTTTATGTACTGGAGGGTGAGAGACTGGGCAGAAGATGGTGGGGAAATCTTGTGTGGAGGTAAACGGTGTAAAAGGGTCAGAAGTAGGTAAACTAAGTCAATAGACTCCAGGGTGGTAAGAATATAGGTCATCAAACCATATTGGGGAAAGATTTTTCGGACATGGAATTTAGGAGTTTTTGCCTTATTCAGTATTGGCAATAATACAGACATTGAAACAACATATCTCTGTGAAATTTTTATAGAGAGATGGAGGCAGAGAGATGGAGGCAGAGAGATGGAGGCAGAGAGATGGAGGCAGAGAGATGGAGGCACAGAGATGGAGGGAGGAAGATGGAGGCAGAGAGATGGAGGGAGGAAGATGGAGGCAGAGAGATGGAGGGAGGAAGATGGAGAGAGAGAGATGGAGGCAGAGAGATGGAAGGAGAAATATAGAGGCAGAGAGATGGAGGCAGAAATATGGAGGGAGAAAGATAGAGGGCCAAAAACGGAAGGATAACTGGTAAATGGAGGGGTGGGGAGAAAGGAAAGTGAGAGGAATGTATAAAAATCAAATGGTATACTAGTCAAGACTAGGTTATAGGAAGATAATACTGTACAGATCAGGTGGTATGATATGAGATCAGTGTATCAGAGGCAGACTGGTCAGAAACACACACACACGCACACACACGCACACGCGCATGCTCTCACACACACACACACACACACACGTTTGGGTCTCTGAGGCTCTCTGAGTCATCTGTTCCTTACACCTCAAATTCTCTCCTCCTAAGAAAGATCTGTTAATTTCCGCTCTCCAACTCATTGTCTCTACCCTCTACAAATACAGCGGCACTCTGAATCATTCACTTCACTTCAATGTGAATCAACACAAAAAGTCCCTCATTTAAAAGTGACAAATAAAAAGTGCTTAATTACAAGCAGAAAAGTGACAGTGATTGATTGCAGTTCTGAGAAGAAACAGACTCTGTTGAATGGAGTCCATCTGTGTACTGATGGTGATGAAGAATGCCTAACAATGACTACAAGATGAAGACTATGTGTAAAACAATTGGATCATTTCACTAAAGACTAATTACAAAAACTGCTTTGGTTTCATTGGTCTGGATAAATGGGATTGTACCTTTGTTTGTATTTAGCCGGTCACGTAACTTTACAAACCAAATGCCATGTTTTTTTTCAGTTATCTGCATCAATTGAAGTTGTCTAGTACGAGCTACATACAATCACATCTTCCTGCAACCTAAGCATTGAGTTTAACAAAAAATCTAATCTAAATGTTGTTGGTTACAAGGTCTTATTTCCACACACAATCTCATATAGAAGCATAAATGTTCCCCAGTCATTATCTGTTCCATTAACACATCTGATCAATACAATAATCTGTGAAATGTCCACATGGATTTTTATCAAAGTGATGAGACTATGATCAAAATTGTCTTTGTGTGTGTGTGTGTGTGTTTGTGTGCGTGTTTGTGTAGAAGGGAAAGTGGAGGTGACAAAAGCGGGAAAGAGGTTGTGCACAATTGATCATGGGAAAGCCTTTGGAGAACTGGCTGTCCTCTACAACTGTACCAGAACCGCCACAGTTACAGGTAGAACCCATGCACTATTCTGTTTCCCTTAGAGAACCCAGTCATGCACTATTCTGTTTCACTTAGAGAACCCAGTCACCCCTTTAGCTGAGTTCAGGATTGGGATTTGTTTAAGTCATTTTTCTAATCTCTTTATCCTTCGCTCTGCCTGTAACATTTAGTCTGATGGATTGAAGTGAGATTTACTGTCAGACGAGTGCATGCGTGTGTGTGTGTTAGTGTGTGTGTGTGTGTATTTTAGGGCTGAGTGATTGGGGTGAAATGTGATGTCATATATTTGCTGTTGAAAGTTTTTCAAATTTCTGCCGTTTCACAATGACAGAAAATCCTCCTGCATGTAATTTTTGTCGTGTACATAGGAACATACGTATATATACTAACATACATACGAACATACATGCAGAGGTGTGCATGCTTGTGTGTGGCCGCCTCGCCTGTTTACTAAGAATACTGACATCTCGATAATTCCATTTATTTTTCCTCCTACTTTCTAAACCTCTCATGGTCTCTCTCTCTCTCTGTCTCTCGCTCTCTCTTCGTCTGTCTCTCTCTCTCTCTCTCTCTCTCTCTGTCTCTCGCTCTCTCTTCGTCTGTCTCTCTCTCTCTCTCTCTATCTCTCTCTCTCTCTCTCTCTCTCTGGTAAAGTGTTGGCTTTACAGTGTTCTTTCAGGGTCAGGCATTGGTATGCAGAGAGAGAGAGCAAAGGAGAGCGAGATCGAGAGAGAGAGAGAGAGAGCGAGAAATGAAAAGAGATGAATAGAATGGAGAAATAAGTTGTTCTCTAGTTTAGCACTTCTTTCACCTTCTCAGTCTATTTCAACAGAATTCATTTCAAAAGTCCTCCGGTTATTCACGAGGGCGGGGGGTGGGACAACAGTCACTCATTTATTATATTGTTTATTATAGAAATAATCCAATCGCTGCCAGAGGCAAAAACAAGTGCGAAACCTTGTGTGTGTGTGTGTGTGCTACTACGTGTGTGTGCGCGCGTATGTATTTGTGTGTTTGGATCTCAGCCTATTATCACAGTGGTATCAGAAGGATGTTAAATTATCACCATGTTTCTGTGGGTGGAGAGCTGTTGACGTAATGGGTCTATGTATGGAGAGCTGTTGACATAATGGGTCTATGTATGGAGAGCTGTTGACATAATGGGTCTATGTATGGAGAGCTGTTGACATAATGGGTCTATGTATGGAGAGCTGTTGACATAATGGGTCTATGTATGGAGAGCTGTTGACATAATGGGTCTATGTATGGAGAGCTGTTGACATAATGGGTCTATGTATGGAGAGCTGTTGACATAATGGGTCTATGTATGGAGAGCTGTTGACATAATGGGTCTATGTATGGAGAGCTGTTGACATAATGGGTCTATGTATGGAGAGCTGTTGACGTAATGGGTCTGGAGAGCTGTTGACATAATGGGTCTATGTATGGAGAGCTGTTGACATAATGGGTCTATGTATGGAGAGCTGTTGACATAATGGGTCTATGTATGGAGAGCTGTTGACATAATGGGTCTATGTATGGAGAGCTGTTGACATAATGGGTCTATGTATGGAGAGCTGTTGACATAATGGGTCTATGTATGGAGAGCTGTTGACATAATGGGTCTATGTATGGAGAGCTGTTGACATAATGGGTCTATGTATGGAGAGCTGTTGACATAATGGGTCTATGTATGTAGAGCTGTTGACGTAATGGGTCTATGTATGGAGAGCTGTTGACGTAATGGGTCTATGTATGGAGAGCTGTTGACATAATGGGTCTATGTATGTACAGCTGTTGACGTAACGGGTCTATGTATGGAGAGGTGTTGACGTAATGGGTCTATGTATGGAGAGCTGTTGACATAATGGGTCTATGTATGGAGAGCTGTTGACATAATGGGTCTATGTATGGAGAGCTGTTGACGTAATGGGTCTATGTATGGAGAGCTGTTGACATAATGGGTCTATGTATGGAGAGCTGTTGACATAATGGGTCTATGTATGGAGAGCTGTTGACATAATGGGTCTATGTATGTAGAGCTGTTGACATAATGGGTCTATGTATGGAGAGCTGTTGACATAATGGGTCTATGTATGGAGAGCTGTTGACATAATGGGTCTATGTATGGAGAGCTGTTGACATAATGGGTCTATGTATGGAGAGCTGTTGACATAATGGGTCTATGTATGGAGAGCTGTTGACATAATGGGTCTATGTATGGAGAGCTGTTGACATAATGGGCATAATGGGTCTATGTATGGAGAGCTGTTGACATAATGGGTCTATGTATGTAGAGCTGTTGACATAATGGGTCTATGTATGGAGAGCTGTTGACATAATGGGTCTATGTATGGAGAGCTGTTGACATAATGGGTCTATGTATGGAGGGCTGTTGACGTAATGGGTCTATGTATGGAGAGCTGTTGACATAATGGGTCTATGTATGGAGAGCTGTTGACATAATGGGTCTATGTATGGAGAGCTGTTGACGTAATGGGTCTATGTATGGAGAGCTGTTGACATAATGGGTCTATGTATGGAGAGCTGTTGACGTAATGGGTCTATGTATGGAGAGCTGTTGACGTAATGGGTCTATGTATGGAGAGCTGTTGACATAATGGGTCTATGTATGGAGAGCTGTTGACATAATGGGTCTATGTATGTAGAGCTGTTGACGTAATGGGTCTATGTATGGAGAGCTGTTTACGTAATGGGTCTATGTATGGAGAGCTGTTGACATAATGGGTCTATGTATGTCCAGCTGTTGACGTAATGGGTCTATGTATGGAGAGGTGTTGACGTAATGGGTCTATGTATGGAGAGCTGTTGACATAATGGGTCTATGTATGTAGAGCTGTTGACATAATGGGTCTATGTATGGAGAGCTGTTGACATAATGGGTCTATGTATGGAGAGCTGTTGACATAATGGGTCTATGTATGTAGAGCTGTTGACGTAATGGGTCTATGTATGGAGAGCTGTTGACATAATGGGTCTATGTATGGAGATCTGTTGACATAATGGGTCTATGTATGGAGAGCTGTTGACATAATGGGTCTATGTATGTAGAGCTGTTGACGTAATGGGTCTATGTATGGAGAGCTGTTGACATAATGGGTCTATGTATGGAGAGCTGTTGACATAATGGGTCTATGTATGTAGAGCTGTTGACATAATGGGTCTATGTATGGAGAGCTGTTGACATAATGGGTCTATGTATGCAGAGCTGTTGACATAATGGGTCTATGTATGGAGAGCTGTTGACATAATGGGTCTATGTATGTAGAGCTGTTGACGTAATGGGTCTATGTATGGAGAGCTGTTGACATAATGGGTCTATGTATGTAGAGCTGTTGACATAATGGGTCTATGTATGGAGAGCTGTTGACATAATGGGTCTATGTATGGAGAGCTGTTGACATAATGGGTCTATGTATGGAGAGCTGTTGACATAATGGGTCTATGTATGGAGAGCTGTTGACATAATGGGTCTATGTATGGAGAGCTGTTGACATAATGGGTCTATGTATGGAGAGCTGTTGACATAATGGGTCTATGTATGGAGAGCTGTTGACATAATGGGTCTATGTATGGAGAGCTGTTGACATAATGGGTCTATGTATGTAGAGCTGTTGACGTAATGGGTCTATGTATGGAGAGCTGTTGACGTAATTGGTCGATGGGCGGAGGCATTTTGACAACCTCATGACCTGCTACACGTGCTTCCGCCTGCATGTGTTCGCCTGCATGTTGTGGCCAATGTCCCCTTGGGTGTCAATTCATGTGCACGTCTAAAAATCTTCTCAGTGAAGTGTGCATGCGTGTGTGTGTGTGTATGTGCGTGATGCGTGTGGGTGCTTGTAAATGTGTGAGTTTGTTCTTGTGACTGCGACATCTGTTGTAGGATGAATATATTAGCAGAGTAAAGATACAGTCTGAATCTGTGACGTTCTGATGCCTCGGCCGTGTTACAGTGAAGGGAGCAAACGTACAGTGCGAATTAGAGAGAATTAAAGCCAGAGTCCGTTGGCAACCTTGAAATACCTCGTTCAGACTTTTAGCAAAAACACACGCTCATATACGCGTACACACACACACACACACACACACACACACACACACACACACACACACACACACACACACACACACACACACACACACTAGTGTGTGTCTCCAGCTTAAGTTAAGCCTCTCTCCACTGGCTACTTGCCATAGGATTGAGTCATCTGTAAGACACTTTGTCCGTGTTGTACTCCAAATGTTTCATAACTCTTTGCTCTTGAAGTGGTTCTGTTCTCTGCGGAAATGGACGGGGAATGTAAATGTGAGCAGCAGGAGAGAATGTGTAGGTGTTGCAATTCACTGAAATTGTCTTTCGGGTCCCCTCTTCAATCCCTCAGATCTTTCTGCCCATATCTTCTGTTTCCCGTGAACTTTCTCTCCTCCCGTGTCTCTCCATCTCCCTCCTCTCTCTCTCTCCATCTCTTTATCTCTCCCTTATCTCTCCGTGTCTCTCTCCATCTCTTTATCTCTCTCCGTGTGTCTCTCCACTCTCCCTCTCTAATTCGTTTGCCCGTCATAATCTTTTCATTTTTATTGGCAACACTGACATGTGACTTTTTCTTTGCAACTCAAAATATCTGATCCATTACCATCTGAGAAAAGGGTCAACCAGTGGAGAATGAACAATAAAGTAACGTTAACCAATATATGTCTGTGTGTTTCTTTCCTTGACTCTCAATTCAGTACAAATGTTGAACTCAAAATTCTCTCCATCTCCCTTTCCAGCTTTGACGGACATTAAACTGTGGGTGATCAACAGACAGGGTTTCCAGACCATCATGATGAGAAGTGGACTCATTAAACAGTCCCAGTATATGGAGCTCCTACGCAGGTGACACACACACACACACACACACACACACACACAGATCACACAAACACACACGCACACACAGATCACACCCACACACACACAGATAACAACCACACACACCTAACAACCCACACACAGCTAACAAACACAAACACACAGCTTATTCGCACATACATGATTGAATACTTGGACTATAAAGATCTGCTTTTGCTACGTCTCATATCGTTATTGACATAAATGTTAACAATGTAACAACAATGTAACAATGTTGTTGTTCTGTGTCTGTCAGTGTTCCCTCATTTCAGTCACTACCTGAGGACGTCCTGAGTAAGGTGGCTGACGTTCTGGAGGAGGTGAGGCGTGCACACATACAGACACACATACAGACACACATACAGACACACATACAGACACACATACAGACACACATACAGAGACACACACACATACAGACACACATACAGACACACACACACACATACAGACACACATACAGACACACATACAGACACACATACAGACACATATACAGACACACATACAGACACACATACAGACACACATACAGACACACACACATACAGACACACATACAGACACACACACATACAGACACACATACAGACACACATACAGACACACACACAGACACCCATACAGACACACATACAGACACACATACAGACACACATACAGACACACATACAGACACACATACATGCAGGCTAAAATAAATTAGACTCACACATAAACACACCTTGTTTTTTAAAGTATGAATATGTGTATACTTCAGTATTGTAAGTGCTTTCATAAGGCGCATCTGCTCCCTCACCTGTGAATACAAGTCAAATGAAACTGCATTTAATAAACACCGTCTCCACCGGATCTCACTCACAGCTGCAGTATATATATATTTATATATATGTTTTGCACACAAACAAGGTTATGTTTATAACTCAGATGCATCACATGCAGTCTACACCTCCTCTGTCCTATAGGCATAGAGAGGGCTACACCTCATATGTACTATAGGCATAGAGAGGGCTACACATCATCTGTACTATAGGCATAGAGAGGGCTACACCTCCTCTGTACTATAGGCATAGAGAGGGCTACACATCATCTGTACTATAGGCATAGAGAGGGCTACACCTCCTCTGTACTATAGGCATAGAGAGGGCTACACCTCCTCTGTCCTAAAGGCATAGAGAGGGCTACACCTCCTCTGTACTATAGGCATAGAGAGGGCTACACCTCCTCTGTACTATAGGCATAGAGAGGGCTACACCTCCTCTGTACTATAGGCATAGAGAGGGCTACACATCATCTGTACTATAGGCATAGAGAGGGCTACACCTCCTCTGTACTATAGGCATAGAGAGGGCTACACATCATATGTACTATAGGCATAGAGAGGGCTACACATCATCTGTACTATAGGCATAGAGAGGGCTACACATCATCTGTACTATAGGCATAGAGAGGGCTACACCTCCTCTGTACTATAGGCATAGAGAGGGCTACACCTCCTCTGTACTATAGGCATAGAGAGGGCTACACCTCCTCTGTACTATAGGCATAGAGAGGGCTACACCTCCTCTGTACTATAGGCATAGAGAGGGCTACACCTCCTCTGTACTATAGGCATAGAGAGGGCTACACCTCCTCTGTACTATAGGCATAGAGGGAGGGCTACACATCATCTGTACTATAGGCATAGAGAGACCTCCTCTGGGCTACACCTCCTCTGTACTATAGGCATAGAGAGGGCTACACCTCCTCTGTACTATAGGCATAGAGAGGGCTACACCTCCTCTGTACTATAGGCATAGAGAGGGCTACACCTCCTCTGTACTATAGGCATAGAGAGGGCTACACCTCCTCTGTACTATAGGCATAGAGAGGGCTACACCTCCTCTGTACTATAGGCATAGAGAGGGCTACACCTCCTCTGTACTATAGGCATAGAGAGGGCTACACCTCCTCTGTACTATAGGCATAGAGAGGGCTACACCTCTGTACTATAGGCATAGAGAGGGCTACACCTCTGTACTATAGGCATAGAGATGGCGTATACAGATAGCTCACACTGTTTGACTGAAGCTGGAACCGAAGAGGAGCCCACTAAAACCAGACGACCTTTGCATTGGCCGATGTGATCGACCAAATGGGTACAAGCCCAAACACGCACGCACGCACGCGCGCACACGCGCACACGCGCACACGCACACACACACACACACACACACACAAACACACACACACACACACACACAACACACACACACAAACACACACACACACACACACACACAATTTCATTCAATGAAAGTGCTCTAATCTAATCAACACTGACTGTCACTTCCAGATGATTTCTCTATCAGATGCAGTAAGCACTCAGATGCAGTAAGCACACACACACACACACACACTTTTAAAACAATTAAACTGCATTTAATTAAAAATGTCTGTCACTTACAGCTTATTTCACTATTGTATCATGCTCGTGTTGTTGAATTGGTTCTACCATTCTACTATACATTTTGAATACGTTCTACCATTCTACTATACATTTTGAATACGTGGACACATTTGATTTGTCACCAGAATGTGGTTCATAAGGACGTTTTTCCTGTTCACATTTTCAAGAATTGTAAGGATCAAGGCTTAACGTTGTGTTTTTTGGGTTTTTGTTGTCGGTCGGGGAAATAATTTGTAATTTTTATGGTGGCCATTTAGAGTATATAACTAACTGAAATGTGTTTGTGCAGATGTGTGTGTGTTCAGACATGTGTGTGCGTGTGTTTGTAAAGACGTGTGTGTGTGTTTGTGTGCAGACAAGTGTGTTTGTGTGCAGCCGTGTGTGTGTGCAGACGTGTGTGTGTTTGTGTGCAGGCGTGTGTGTGTGTGTTTGTGTGCAGACAGACAAGTGTGAGTGTGCCGACGTGTGTGTGTGTGTGTGTGTGTGCAGCCGTGTGTGTTTTTGTGTGCAGACGCGTGTGTGTGTGTGTGTGCAGACGTGTGTGTGTTTGTGTGCAGACAAGTGTGTGTGTGCCCTTGTGAGTGTGCGTGTTTGTGTGCAAACGTGTGTGTGTGTTTGTTTGCAGATGTGTGTGTTTGTGTGTAAACGTGTGTGTGTGTTTGTGTGCAGACGTGTGTGTTTGTGTGCAGACGTGTGTGTGTTTGTGTGCAGACGTGTGTGTGTTTGTGTGCAGACGTGTGTGTGTTTGTGTGCAGATGTGTGTGTGTGTGTTTGTGTGCAGTTGTGTGTGTGTTTGTGTGCAGATGTGTGTGTGTGTTTGTGTGCAGACGTGTGTGTGTGTTTGTGTGCAGATGTGTGTGTTTGTGTGCAGACGTGTGTGTGTGTGTGTTTGTGTGCAGACGTGTGTGTGTTTGTGTACAGATGTGTGTGTGTGTTTGTGTGCAGACGTGTTTGTGTGCAGATGTGTGTGTGTGTTTGTGTGCAGACGTGTGTGTGTGTTTGTGTGCAGACGTGTGTGTGTGTTTGTGTGCAGACGTGTGTGTGTATTTACTGCATACAGACATAGGTCCAGCTTTTCATGTTACTGATAACACTTCCCCTTGCTTTTGTAAAGGGCTTCGGTCTGAGAGCCACATGTCTAATTACTTTAATTATCTCCTCATCTTTCCGGCTGTCCTCCTCTCACTCTACCTTCCCCATATCTCACCCTCTCCCTTTGTCTCTCTCCACATCTCTCTGTCAACTATTGCTGTTTGCCATTTCTCTCTTTCTCACTTTATCTGTATTTTCACTCTTCTCTCTCACTTTTTCATTATTTTCTCTCTCTTTCTCCCCTTTTCTGTATTTTCACTCTCTCTCTTTTCTCTTTGTCTCCAACTATCTGTGTTTCATTCGTTCCTTCAGACTCACTACAGGGAAAGTGATTACATCATCAGGCAAGGAGCTACTGGAGACACTTTCTTTATAATCAGCCAAGGACAGGTGAGAGAGAGGATGAACTATACAACCACAGTCATACTGCCACCGTGTGGACGCATAAAGTAATGCATCCTGTCGGCCTACAGGTAAAAGTCACACAGCAGAAATCCCCCAATGAGGAGCCAGAGTTTCTGACCACTCTGACTAGAGGGGAATGGTTTGGAGAGCAGGCACTGAAAGGGTATGACAACAGCACAACTAACGGCCAGTAGCTAACCGGGAAGCTTTATTGAACATAAAAACACATCCGATACAGTGTGTACAATGTGTAAAGCTTAACAACTAACACAACTAACTGATTAAAAAACATACCGGTTGAAATTGCATCAGGGAAAATAATGTCAGTGATTTTGCTTTATATTTCTCTTTATTATTTACGCATATGTATCACTCTCTACAGTGAGGATGTTCGCACAGCCAATGTAACAGCAGTGGGAAGAGTCACCTGTCTGGTCATCGACAGAGAGTAAGACCCTGAAACAGAGAGTAACATAACATATCCACACGCTAGAAAAGGCCGGGCCTCGTCTGTGTTCATGACTGTGTGTTTACCAGGGTAATCTAAATATAATCCATTACAGTAACTAGTAGTGGGCTGTCCAAAATGGTACTTTCAGAGTGTGTTCATACGGTGTGTGTTTACCAAAATCCCAGTGGCTACAGAGAGCGATTTTATCGGCTTGTTCTACAGACCAGTCATCTCCAAAATAACGTGATTCCATGTGCTTCATGTACCCAGTTCATGTGTTGTCATGTAGCTGAGGGTAGACATGCTGTAATTGTTAGTTTCAATTATCAAACATTTGATGCCGCACCTTGCAGTATTTAATTAGCTACATTCGAAAGATGACGAATACTTGACGCACCCATAGATATGATCTCCCCCCCCCACCCCCAGAGGGCAACTTTGAATGGGAAGTATTTCTAATTATTTTTGCGTCGTGCTCAATAGCTCGGTGGACAAGGTTGCTTGGCGGGGATGAACAATGCCGAAATCACAGGACTTCACCGATGCAAAACACACACAAAGGAATGGGAGCCTAGCAAATGTGCCAGGAAATTGGTTCACGGCGTTTGTTTGGCACATTCTACATGAATCACAACAACCTTTGTTTGCCCAATCAGAGGCCTTCCCCGTCTGGTGTAAATGGTTCCGCATTGGTTGATGTGGGTATGTGTAACCCTAGCACTTCCTTTTTTTAAGGTCTTTTGTGCATTTGATTGGAGGGCTGGATAATGTAAACAGCCAACCGTTTGAGAGTTCCGAAAACACAGCCAGGTAAGTGTCGACACAACGCTAAACAGATACACTCACCGGCCAATTTATTAGGTACACCTATTCAACCGCTTGTTGATGCAAATATCCAATCGGCCAATCACCTGGCAGCAACATTTGGGCCTGTGAACATGGTCAATCTGCTCAAGTTCAAAGCGAGCATCATAATTCTAACCACGCAGACGGTCATATCTTGCTGAAACATACTGACTCTGTCCTCAGGTTGGAGGCACAATCAGTGTTATTCTCCAGTCTGCATCTCGCTGATTTTGACGTCGTCTGCACGCTCGGCCTGGGAGGATTCAGCCGTGTCCAGCTAGTAAGTATTAGGGTGTGTGAACTGTATAATATGTACCAGTGTACATGAGCGTGTACAGTCCGGTTTTCGAGAAATTTGGACACACGGATATTTAACTAACTAAAATAAACAGAACTTGTTTTCATTCATTATGCAGAATATGTTAGTACAACTCGGCTTGGTTTCAAATCATGCCAAGATCAAAAGAGCTATCCGAGACACTGGGAAGGAAGATAATTGACACGCATGATTCTGGGGGGGGACAGAGACACATCCAAGCAATTTTAATTGTGTGTGTGTGTGTGTGTTCAGGTTCAGCTGAAGAATGACCCCAGTCAGTCATTTGCTATGAAGGTCCTGAAGAAGCGTCACATTGTGGACACCAGACAACAGGGCCATGTTCTGTCTGAGAGAAGTATTATGATGGAGGCACACAACGCCTTCACTGTCAGGTGCACACACACACATATATACACACACACACATACATTTTTAATCCTCTTAGAAAGCTGACATCCAGATGTTCATGTTCCCTAACGCTTAACCCTAATCCTGTCCTTCACCACAAACTTACCCTGAACAACTTAACCTAAACCTAACCTAGTCCTTAACCTGAGCCCTAAATCTAGACCTCCAATCCCCAAATGTGTACATGACACTGGATCACTCACACACACACACACACACACACACACACACAACCGCACACCACCAAGAAACAGCTTAGTTTGGATCACATCGACTGAAGTGTGTTTTCCTGTTTTCCAGGTTGTATAGAACGTTCCGGGACTCCAAGTATCTGTACATGCTGCTGGAGGCGTGTCTAGGAGGAGAACTGTGGACTCTCCTGAGAGACAGGTGGGTGGGTCCATCCAGAATCCAGTAGATCTATTAGAATCCAGAATCCAGTACCCCTAACTCACCTCGAACCTTTTCAGTCCACACCCCAGTTCAGATCTAATCCTAGCCTGGAGCCTCGCCCAATCCTAACCTTAGCAAGTTGGGATTTATCTTAACCCTGCCATGTGTCCTGTTTCAGGGTCTCATTTGATGATAGCGCCACACGGTTCTACACTGGCTGTGTTATTGAGGGTCTGGCCTTCCTCCATGCTAGAGCCATCGTCTACAGAGACCTCAAACCCGAGAACATCATACTAGACCACAGGGGATATGCTAAACTGGTACACACACACACATTATACTGCGGTAAACACCTCAGGCGTAGCATTCTGCTTGTCAACAACCCCGCAGTGGTTTTCCGTAGTCCGCTGTTATTGGGTCGGAGCAACGGACAGGAAACAGGAAAAGCACCAAATTTAGTGTGTGTGTGTGGGTGTGATTCTCAGGTGGACTTTGGTTTTGCTAAGAAAGTGGGCCTGGGTCAGAAAACATGGACGTTCTGTGGGACTCCAGAGTATTTGGCCCCGGAGATCATCTTGAATAAAGGACATGATGCATCCGCTGACTGGTGGTCTCTGGGGATACTGATCTATGAGTTGCTCAGCGGCAGGTACACTGATCCGTGTGTGTGTGTGTGTGTGTGTGTGTGTGTGAACAGAACGCAAGAAATGCTCCAAGATCTGGAAGAGTGCTGTTTCCTTCTCTCATTCTCTCCCTCTCTCTCTCTCCCTCTCTCTCTCCTTCCCTCCCTATCTCTCTCTCTTTCCCCATCTGACTTCCCACTGTCTCTCTCACCTGTCATCACACTGTTTCTCCCTTTTCTTGTCCAGTCCCCCATTCAATGCTTCTGACCCCATGAACACATACAACATCATCCTGAGAGGAATTAACATGGTGGAGTTTCCAAAGAAGATCTCCAAAAGTGCTGCCAACCTCATCAAAGGCCTCTGCAGGTCATACACCTCCTCCACCCCCCATCCCACACACACACATATACACACACACACACATATACACACACACACACACATATACACACACACACACACAAAGGTGACACACTGGGAGCATAAAGACTTCCTTTAGTCAAGCTTAAGTTGGTGATTATGTGACTGTGTGTGTGTGTTTTGCACACTGCTCAGGGACAACCCATCTGAGAGGGTAGGGAACCAGAAGAACGGCGTGAAGGACATCCAGAAACACAAGTAAGCGTTACCACGGTGACCGTCCTTAACAACCTACCAATAGGACTGCATAGAGCAGAGGAGTGCCACTGTGAAGCTTCAGGCCTATACTATGGTGGTCGGCTTGGCAGTATAACAGAGGGCTCTGGACCCCTGCGCTATACAGGAGCAAATCAGCCCAGTTTCATGGCACTCTCTATGGTCGACGGACTTCCTTTTCCGTGGAGGAATGGAAAAAACGTCTGTATACTTCAGATGTACAGTGAATGAAGAAAGGATTTGATTCCCCGCTGATTTTGTACTTTTGCCCACAGACAAAGACATAATCAGTCAATCATTTTTTATTTGAACAGTGTGAGACAGAATAACAACAAACATCTTTGAAATGTGTTATTCCGGGGGTTTTCGTTGTTATTGTGTCTCTCACTGTTCAAATAAACCCACCATTAAAATTATAAACTGATCGTGTCTTTGTCAGTGGGCAAATGTACAAAATCAGCAGGGGATCAAATCGTTTCTTCCATCACTGTATATCTGCGACGAATTCCTGTTAATAATAAAAAATACAGAATGGAATAAGTTTCTCAAAACATCTCTAAAAAAGATTGAAATAATATAAAAACAACAAAGCTAAAAGATTGAGAGAAACTTTTTCTCAGATTTAGTTTAAAAAGCACATTTTATGATTTTGATTTCTCTAGCAACTGTAACCCTGATTCATTCTTGTAAATTGTGCTGCATAAGATCATCTGATTGATTTATATGTAAAGGAGTGTTTCCTGTTGGTCTCCATGCAGGTGGTTTGAAGGTTTTAACTGGGAAGGACTCCGTCAGGGAACTCTAGCTCCTCCCATCACACCTAATGTGAGTATCCACTGCCCCAGCAGATGTTGAGCTTTACTGTAAACCACTGCCCCAGCAGATGTTGAGCTTTACTGTAAACCACTGCCCCCGCAGAAGTTGAGCTTTACTGTAAACCACTGCCCCAGCAGATGTTGAGCTTTACTGTAAACCACTGCCCCAGCAGAGGTTGAGCTTTACTGTAAACCACTGCCCCAGCAGATGTTGAGCTTTACTGTAAACCACTGCCCCAGCAGAGGTTGAGCTTTACTGTAAACCACTGCCCCAGCAGATGTTGAGCTTTACTGTAAACCACTGCCCCAGCAGAGGTTGAGCTTTACTGTAAACCACTCCCCCAGCAGATGTTTACCTGGTGTGAATAGAAAAATGGTTGACATATTAAGGTGATGTTTTTTAAATGAAATTGTTGTCACAATAATTGTTGTAGTGTAAATTGGCCCTTTGTCTTCCCTGTTCCAGGTGGAGGGCCCATTGGATACAAGCAATTTCGACCGTTTTCCTGATGACAACGAGGACCCGCCTCCAGATGAGGAATTCAGCTGGGATCTAGAGTTTTGATTGGTCTAAATGCCTATACACAATAAACATATCATGACAAAATATATATTTATGTACTGTAACTGAATAAACATTTGACTGCCTTGGCTTGACAATCATCTATTTTCAAGTAACCCACCCCGGTCCTAAGTGAGTTGACTCTTGCCGATGGGATACGCATGTTGTTTACTGTATGAGCGCAATAGAACCGGTTAGATCTCAGGAACCTCCTAACCTCATTCTCAACCGTTCTGATAAGCCAGAATACAATACAACAAGTCAAAAGATTTCAAATTAGTTGTGTAGAACTTAATTGGATATATTTATAAAAAAAGTACGTAGTGCGTCTTTAATGTCTTTACACAAACTCAGCTGAGATTTACAGAGTTTCTTACCGATAAAGAAAAGCTTGCCAGGTTCTTCAACTTCAAAAAGGCCTAGCCATTACGAGTGAAAAAGTTGTAGCCTAACTAAACAGTATTTTCGTATCACTTATGAATAACTCATGCGTTGTCTTTCCGCTCGTGTCGTTAGAAACAATAAATGAGATGTTACAAAGTTTTTTCCTCGCGTCCACATATTCAACACTGTTGCTCTACAACATGTGTATGTAATGCAATACAAACCCAATAATGATAATAATGTGCGCACACACACACACGAGCGCTGGAGCGGTGATGGTCTGTCTGACGGGGAGAGTGTGAGGGTGAATGAGGAAAAAGTTAATGAAAGTTAAAACAGGATCATTTCCTTTTTCAGACGTCACAGGTCTTGAGATCCCTATCAGATTGTAGTTCCTGTTATAGGGCCGTGAAGGTGAGAGCCAGTGAACTTCAGGCTGTTATCAGATTCAAAAGGGTCACAAGGGGTTGTTGAACGTCCACGGT
The DNA here is from genome assembly GCA_029465975.1 of Dallia pectoralis. Taxonomy (NCBI): domain Eukaryota; kingdom Metazoa; phylum Chordata; class Actinopteri; order Esociformes; family Umbridae; genus Dallia; species Dallia pectoralis. Next base: position 8,818,189 of record CM055758.1, read on the forward strand.
TACAAAGGTCATCTTGGAAACCCTGCTGTTAACATCCTCTTTCCCCTAATTATACTCCATGTCCAAACTAGGACACGCTCTGATACAGACTGAATGTAAAATCTCTTCCATCCGACCCTGGCTTAAATTATAATGCAGTAATATCTAAGATAATTGTAATGTCAACAGTTGCGAGAAAAAACTAATCTGGTCAGATTATTGTATAGATGAAAAACAATTATTGGCACGTTGTTCAGATCATTGCTCTGCAATTTGTCCAGAGCGGACATCCTGTCCCGAAATAAGGGATTGGTCTGGGGTCTATTAACAACCAAATCAATAAAATACCCCTGAAGTTGTTCTATGGTGTCTGACAAAGACATTAGTAGAAGATCCTTCAAGTCCTACAGGTTGTGAGGTGGAGCCGTAGACTGGGCTTGTTTCTCCAGCACATCCCAGAGATGCTCAAATCAAATGTGGATCTCATCAGTGTATATTTAAATATAAGCTTAACACGCGTATAAATAAACCTTTGTATCTTTGTAGTGTTTGGTTGCCTATTTCTGCAGTGATTCACAATGATTTATCTTATCTTTTACTTTACTCACATTTGTTCTACGTGACTTGTATTATTACCAACTCATTTCCGTTTCATATATGCTAAATTTGACCCATGGGACTGATTCTTAATTCTAATGACATGTTTATGGTTTTGATTGGTTTTTAATGCGGGAAATACCAGAACATCGGTCTCTCACCACACCAGGCTCCTGTTACTTCACCATAGCTATACACATTATTCACATTACTTAACATTTCCACAATGAACGAGCAATCGTGAATAAACATGGGCACGGAGAGTTTAAAAGCTCTAAGCGCTATCAGCTCAGTTACTGAAAGCGTGGGCTACTATCAATTAACACGCGGCCCTCGCCCCAACTGGAGAGATGCCGAGCGCTGATTGGTCAAACAAGCAGCGGGTACAGTGATTAGTTACAAAAACGTATATAAAAACCGCCTGTAAAAGTAACACTAACCAGAGAACCAGCAGATCGTCAATCTGCATCCCGGCTATTCCCCATCGAAAAATCACACCGACCGACTTCAGTACCGGCCGCACCTGAAAAACATCCGAGAAGATGCTCGCCAAGTCTGGTCTGTTCGCGGTCTTCCTCGTCCTGGGGAGTACCGCAACCGCTTACGACACCGACCTGGAAGAGTCCTCTCCACGCCGGGCGCGCTTCTCCTCCAATAGCCCATGTGAGTTTAGTGTCCTACTCTGGTCAGCCAATTGTAATTGTGAGGACAACTGTACACGTTGCTTGATATGTTTTAACACGGCCAACGCCAGTCTGTCAAAAAGAGAAATAACTTGTATCTCTCTCCAGCTGAGGTGGCTCGGTGTTTGAACGGTGCTCTTGATGTGGGATGTGGGACGTTTGCCTGCCTGGAGAATTCAACCTGTGACACGGATGGAATGCACGATATCTGTCACCTGTTCTTATATTCGGCATCCACCTTTAACGCACAGGTACAAACACACACACACAGACCGTGTGATATCATTCTATTTATGTCAGCCGAATATCCTCACTTTGCTCCATTGGTTTACAATATTGGTGAGAACTATGCACAACTATGCGCACACACTTTTGATGATCCACTGCATTGTCTCTAACCCTGGTGTGTGTGTGTGTGTGTGTGTGTGTGTGTGCTTTCAGGGTAAGACATTTGTAAAAGACAGTCTAAGATGCATTGCCAACGGGGTCACGTCTAAGGTGTTCCAGACCATCAGGCGCTGTGGAGTCTTCCAGAGGATGATATCTGAGGTACGTCCGCTTACAGATGCACATTGTTTCAGCCTCTATGTGGTCATGCAGGATATTCCTGCACCAGAAATGAGCTACGGTTACTTCTACTGGGTAATAGCACTCAGCGCAAGTTTCCCCAACTACTGTTTCATGTGATTAGGTCCAGGAAGAGTGTTACAGTAACCTGGACCTCTGTGGTGTGGCTCGCTCGAACCCTGAGGCCATTGGAGAGGTGGTACAGATACCTGCACACTTCCCAAACAGGTGAGTCTGTGTGTGTGTGTGTGCATGTGTGTGTGTGTGTGTCTAACCGTGTGCGGATGTGAGTGTGTCTGTGTCTTTAACACGATGTGTCTATTTTCTAGATACTACAGCACTCTCATCCAGTCTCTGCTGGCCTGTGACGAGGAGACCGTGGCCGTTGTCAGGTCAGGACTCGTTGCTAGACTCGGGCCAGACATGGAGACTCTTTTCCAGCTCCTGCAGAGCAAGCCCTGCCCTCAAGGTTCTGACAAGGTGTCCAAATCCGCCCCTCCCGGCTGGCGTTGGCCAATGGGTTCTCCCTCCTTCAACATCCAGCCGAACATTAGAGGAAGAGATCCCACCCATCTGTTTGCTAGGAAACGCTCCGTGGAGGAGTTGGAGAGAGAAATGGAGTAGAAAGGGACACACACACACACACACACTAAAGATACCCTAAACACATAAACGGAGACACATAACTATGCACGCTGACACACATGTACACACACACACACACACACACACACACACACACACAGCTTTCTCATAAAATTATTAATGCTAGAGTTTTGGGCTATTGCGAGCTAGTGCTTGATTTGGGAAAGTTTTGATCTGTCACTGCTTTTAGGTATTTCTGTGTGGGTTGATGATGAGTGATGATGTGTGATGAGGGACATATAAACGGTCACCTGCGTTGATGTGGAGTGTTTTTCCTGCTCAGAATAAACTCGACTGAAGATCGGTGGAAGAGTAGTCGGTATATTTATTGATGCTTTAAAATACCATATATAAACGAACCAGTGTAGATCAATTTGATTTCAAAGTGGTTCTATGCCACTTTATTACATACCAGGTTTGATCAGTGACTATACCCAGAAACGCCTATTTAATTTAATTAAAAATGCCTACGGGTATAAGATCATTATATTATGACAATATGTAGTATTTATTTTCTTACTCCTTATTTATGACGTTAATGTGATGTATCCAGTTCTGATTGTGTTATTGGATGGAGACGTTGTTGACATCCTCATACGATGTCACTGGCTGGTGACATCATTTATACTCTACTGAAGGACATTGGGATGTCCCCGAGCTGGCTGTGGGGCTCACAGCAACCCACACTCTGTCTCTGCCTATATTCTTGTGAGAACATATTTGGAGTCGTACTCTCTGCAATGAATAAACGTTGTGATCTTCATATTTTTGTATGATCGACTGAATGACACAATACTGTATTTCAGAGGCACTGGGTTCCAGGAAAAACCTGACAATGTATGTTGTGTACTACCTTTCTACATCCACTAGGGGGAGCCATACTGTTGTGTGTATCATTGATACCTTCACTGCAGTTGCTGCCTTATATATAAGTACAGACAAGTTCATGGTACCAGAACATCTCTGGTCAAACTCTCCAGTCCCAGACTAACATTGCAGACCAATGAATTTACCAGATAATTTTACATTGAGCTAGCACTCACCACTTTCTCACAGTCAGTCTTTATGCTGCTCAAACATCTGTTAAGGTTATTTCGAGATGTTTTCCCCAACAACTCTGTGTCCAGGTAACCAGTCCAAAGAGTAGTGCAATGATACAAAACACTACGTTTTTTTCTCAAAACACTGAGTTTTTGTGTGATCAACCATGTTGAGATTAAGATATGCTACATCATGGTTGGAAATGTCAACACCACAATTTGTTTGAGAGAAAAAAAACAGCAAAAAAAAAGATATTTTCAATTGTGACAAAGTATCAGTTGAAGCAGACAATCTGACAAGTCTGAGTATATACAAGTGTCTTTCCCAAACATAGTCCCTGCATGATATGTTGCAAACCTTAAAACATCGACCTGTCCTCTTGCCTCTTATCACCAGATTTAAACTGTATTTAACTATATTTTACTCCCTGGTCACAGACACATTTCTAACAGTCATAGTGAGACCTCGTATTAAAAAAAAAAACACTCGATTCTGAAGGCGTAAATATAGACCAATTAACCTACCATATTTAATGTTGCAGTCTGGGACTTTCCTGGAACACATTTCTAAATAACGAGTCATGCTGTAGGCTAGTCTAGGTACGCTGTTTGCATTGTCGTTCTGAAGGCTAGTCGAGGTACTGTACGCTAATTCTATATAGATATGCTAAATGCATTGTCCTGCTGTAGGCTAGTCTAGGTACGCTGTTTGCATTGTCGTTCTGAAGGCTAGTCTAGCAATGCCAACTGTATTGTCCTGCTGTAGGCTAGTAATGCTTGTATTGTTGATTGCACCCCAATTACTTCATGGGGTGTGTCATGTCTTTTTATGATGTGCATTGACTCACCACTGAGTCAGGTTACACAGATGTCACTATGTGGACAGAGGGCAGGTTACACAGTTGTCACTATGTGGACAGAGGGCAGGTTACACAGATGTCACTATGTGGACAGAGGGCAGGTTACACAGTTGTCACTATGTGGACAGAGGGCAGGTTACACAGATGTCACTATGTGGACAGAGGGCAGGTTACACAGTTGTCACTATGTGGACAGAGGGCAGGTTACACAGTTGTCACTATGTGGACAGAGGGCAGGTTACACAGTTGTCACTATGTGGACAGAGGGCAGGTTACACAGTTGTCACTGGACAGAGGGTGGGACAGTTGTCAGAAGGCAGGTTACACAGTTGTCACTATGTGGACAGAGGGCAGGTTAGTTGTCACAGTTGTCACTATGTGGACAGAGAGGGCAGGTTACACAGTTGTCACTATGTGGACAGAGGGCAGGTTACACAGTTGTCACTATGTGGACAGAGGGCAGGTTACACAGTTGTCACTATGTGGACAGAGGGCAGGTTCACAGTTGTCACTATGTGGACAGAGGGTCACAGGTTACACAGTTGTCACTATGTCACTATGTGGACAGAGGGCAGGTTACACAGTTGTCACTATGTGGACAGAGGGGGCAGATGTTACAGAGGGCAGGTTACACAGTTGTCACTATGTGGACAGAGGGCAGGTTACACAGTTGTCACTATGTGGACAGAGGGCAGGTTACACAGTTGTCACTATGTGGACAGAGGGCAGGTTACACAGTTGTCACTATGTGGACAGAGGGCAGGTTACACAGTTGTCACTATGTGGACAGAGGGCAGGTTACACAGTTGTCACTATGTGGACAGAGGGCAGGTTACACTGTTGTCACTATGTGGACAGAGGGCAGGTTACACAGTTGTCACTATGTGGACAGAGGGCAGGTTACACTGTTGTCACTATGTGGACAGAGGGCAGGTTACACAGTTGTCACTATGTGGACAGAGGGCAGGTTACACAGTTGTCACTATGTGGACAGAGGGCAGGTTACACTGTTGTCACTGGACAGATGCAGGTTACACAGTTGTCACAGAGGGCAGGTTACACAGTTGTCACTATGTGGACAGAGGGCAGGTTACACAGTTGTCACTATGTGGACAGAGGGCAGGTTACACTGTTGTCACTATGTGGACAGAGGGCAGGTTACACAGTTGTCACTATGTGGACAGAGGGCAGGTTACACAGTTGTCACTATGTGGACAGAGGGCAGGTTACACTGTTGACTAGTTGACTATTTTGACATGATATAACACAATGCAGAACCATGTATTTCTGTAAAACAACAAAAAATCCGGCTAAGATTAATTAAATAACAACTTTTAAATGAAGAAAGAAATCACCAAATCAACGGAAACAAACATGTAGTTAGACAACCCATCTCTATTTACAACTACACCCAAATATAAATATGAACTCGCTCACCTGCTTAAACTGCTTTTTAAAAAAAAAGACTAAAAATAGGATGTTGCTGTAATGGTGGTTTGGGACCCAGCTGATCGTTTCCTTCTAGGTCGTTGCGGCCCCAAACAAAAACAGTGCTGGTTGTGGTAATTGGGTGGAATTTTGGAAGGCTTCAGATGGGTCACAGTACAAACCCGTCTGGGAACCACTGGCATGTGGGACACAGTGCTTAACTCTTTCTCTCCTGTTGGACACAGGCAGACGGTCAAATACAATCGGGCCTGCATCACATAAACTATAGACGTAGATGTTGATTGACACTCTATGAATAGAGACTACAGCAGTTTTTACAAAGGATCCAATTATCCATAATAACCCCGAAGGATATTCCGGAAACAAGGCTTCAGCAATTCAGGGTTCCCCGAACAATGGCATTTGGCTTATCTTAACCAGATGTTTTCCCAGAGCTTTTGAGTCCAGAGCGGCTGGTTTTCATTTTAATCATTAGGCTAATTGGACACTTTGCACACAACGACAGCAAACGTCGAGTTAAAATATGGAGCCAGCTATAGCTTGATCAATTTGGTAAAATTACTAGCCAATCTTCTGAAATACCCCTCAAGTCTGTCTGGGCAGCTTTTATGTCAGCTGCTACAAGTATTTAGAGAACCATTAAAAATGGATTAAAATGTATCTCTAAACATATCAAATCAACTAATAGTGAGGAAGTATCTAAAAAGTAGCAAAATAGTGAAAGAGAAGCTGCTACAAATCTCCTAACCGTTAGAAGTTTCGACAGAGCTGAGTCCCGAGGATTCCAACAAGGCGTTTCCATCATGGCTCCTAAATCGCAGTAATGGCTACTTAAGCCCCATTAACACCAAGCCAGGGGAGCAGTCAGTGGCAAGTGCCGGGGGAGGGGAGGGGGTGTTTGCTTTGACACATTGGCCGGGGGACATTAATTGCCACCAGTGTGTGTGTGTGTGTGTGTCTGCGTCGGTACGGGCGTCATTCAAGTAAGGCAATAAGGGCTGATCGTTGGGCTAATGGCCCTCATTTCCAAGAATACGAAATAATCTGAAGAAAAAAAACGCACGACTGAACGTGTTTTTAAAACGTCCGATTTACAGTCAGACGGGGTGTGTTCGTGGAACTGGAGCACGTTCAGGGAAACCGCGTATGGAGGGAACATTTGACGGAGACGGGAGGGTACTTTGGCAAACACGCATTTTCCAAAACAACATCTTCTAAATGTGTACTAATGACAGATAGAAATGCTTCCTTCCTTTGGCTTCCATATGCAGTACATCTTATTTTACCCCACTTTTCCTCATTCGGTCACAGCCCACCTCTATCTGCGGCCCTCTCAGCATAGCGCCTTTAATGAATTCAGGATGGCTGAATATTAGTATTGACACTGCGATTTCCTAGTGGTCTTGTAATGTCTAATCTGGGAATCGTTTGGCAAATTAGGACCACAATCCAAGGACATCCTGGCCCAGTGACCTGTACGAAGCCAACATGGTTATGTTAAAAAGAAGACACCTGTATTACCTTCATATACCGATGAATAACGAAGCCATGTACCATTATAATTGACATCCAGCATAACTAGAACATTACTGCCAAGACCCAGAACCAGATATTCGTTCTAGTTTTTTTCTGATCTGTTTGGGCAGTTGTTCTATCTAAAGTACTTGGGAGAAATCTGGTGGTTAAAATCCCTTTTAAAAACAAAAAACGTGTTATTCTGCGTACAGAAGTCCTTACATACAGTATAACACAGAACCACCTGGACTGGAACGGAAGGCAGCCAACAGTTTAGTAGACTGTTTCCTCTCCATGGCCCGTCCATGATCTGCAGAGACTGGAACAAGGCCAAGCAGACTCAGCTGCAGTCAGCTGTCTGGGAGGAAGTTCAGTTGTCTGCAGTTCAGAGCTCAGAGTGATTGATAGAGCGACCGTTCTGGCCAATCCGCTCTTCCCACCATTAATCACACCAGGCACCCACACCTGCTGGGTGAACGCTTCCTCTACATTCAGCAGCTGAAGCCGTTTTGCCTCCCCCTCTCTCCCCCTTACACACCCCCCCTCCCTCTCAACCCCACTCTCCCGCCCATCTCACACTCTTCACCCCTCCCTCTCATCTCACACTTCTTCACCCGCCGTTTATTCAGCTCCTCTTGGCCAGGACCAATAAATACCCAACATTTGGCCGGCTAATCACTCCAGCCTGTGCCATCTTTTGTTCTCATTTCAAACGACTCCGGTGAAAGCCTGAATACGGTTTACTTTATTAACATTTCTCAAATAAAAGCAAACCCTGTAATGGCAGGTAGACTTTCATTGGAGATAAGTGCATTTACCACAGCTTTAAAACTGTGGCAGTACTTTCAACATTATCATCACCATCCATCATCCAGAACTAGCAGAACTGTCTAAAATTACTCCATACTAGGAAATGATACTGGAGGCAAGTCCTGGCTAACACTGCTAGTAGCACAATAGCTTATTAAAACACATAGCATCCTATCAACAATTATCCGCTGGTTATAAAATTTAAGAATCATATCCCTCCAAACTTCAGATGTTATTCCGTTCACCGGGAATACAAATATAAAAGCAACCGTGTACATAAAATAAAATAATACTGGAAATATGTCTTCGTGTAACACAATTCATACTTACAAAATCACTACCATATTTATTTCTCCTAAACAGTGTCCCTTTTTATATCCTGTGCGGATGAGCAAAGCAGCAGCCCGTTTTTATAATATGGCGATGAAGATCAGGTGAAGCGATCTGCCTACAATCATAGTTCAGAATTGTCCATGGCAGGAAAAAAGCCCAGGCTTTGGGAAAAGTCTTTATTATGTCCTATGTCTCTCTTATGGCCCTCAGTCTTAACATTTCATTACGTCCCTCTGTGTCACGACTTCATTACAACCCTCTGTGTCACGACTCCATTACGACACTCTGTGTCACGACTCCATTACGACACTCTGTGTCACGACTCCAGTACGCCCCTCTGTGTCACGACTCCGCCCCTCTGTGTCACGACTCCAGTACGCCCCTCTGTGTCACGACTCCAGTACGCCCCTCTGTGTCACGACTCCAGTACGCCCCTCTGTGTCACGACTCCAGTACGCCCCTCTGTGTCACGACTCCAGTACGCCCCTCTGTGTCACGACTCCAGTACGCCCCTCTGTGTCACGACTCCAGTACGCCCCTCTGTGTCACGACTCCAGTACAACACTCTGTGTCACGACTCCATTGCGACACTCTGTGTCACGACTCCATTGCGACACTCTGTGTCACGACTCCATTGCGCCCCTCTGTGTCACGACTCCAGTACGACCCTCTGTGTCACGACTCCAGTACGACACTCTGTGTCACGACTCCAGTACGACCCTCTGTGTCACGACTCCATTACGACACTCTGTGTCACGACTCCATTGCGCCCCTCTGTGTCACGACTCCAGTACGACCCTCTGTGTCACGACTCCAGTACGACCCTGTGTCACGACTCCAGTACGACACTCCATACTCTCTCTGTCTTTGAAATCATCCTCTGTGAGTTCAGCAGAAATACAGATGAGATGAAACCACTAGTCTTTAGGGTAGACAGGGGAATGAACGTGCAAGCACACAGTTTACGTCCTCCCCTCTAGTTGGTCTCCCAGAAACCGAGGAGGCTGCAGCACCTGAGATGAAAGCATATTTCTGGGTAGGGGTTGACTACTGTCACGAATGGTGTGGGGGCGTGGCTACACAGACCTTTCGGTGACTACAGGAAAGGCAGACGGCTTACGACGTAACGGGGGCGGGCGGGACAGGGGTCGTAGGTCAGCGTTGGCTGTGCGCGCACGTGAAACTCTGCCGGGTGGGTATCGTGTATGTCAGGGCGGAGGTCCGAGAGGGGGATCTGGAAGGTGTGTGCTGGTCATAGGCCAAGGTCGAGGCTTGGGACGGGGTCCGGGAGCTGTCGTTCTGGGTGCAGAGCAGAGGGGGTCTGAGGCGGGCCCTGGGTACAGTACTCTGCTCCATAAGTTGTCTCCCCAGAGAACACGGAGTCAGATGAGCTGCTTGTGTCTGGGCCCACAGAAGAATACTGGACCGTCTTGATGGACAGATCCAAATACTCCTGGGGAAGAGAAAAACAGACAAAAGGCAAGGAGATGACAGGGGGTCCATTAGACATTAAAGACCTAAACACCTAAGAAGCCAATACATACAAGTGTTCTGATTGGCCCGGTAAAGTTAAGTCTCCACACACACACACACACTTTCACACCCCCGCCAGCAATGCACTTGTCATTCTTAGTCGGGTTAAGGGTGCGTATTTCTGATGCCCGGCACTAAACATTTACCATCCTGCTTGTGTCATTATAAACAGAGACCTGTGTGTGTGTGTGTCTCTTTACCTGGTTGGCCATGAGTGACAGTGTGCCGTCAAGGTCCTCTACCAGCTGTTGGAAGGTTGGTCGACCAGATGGAACAGCGTGCCAGCAGTCCCTCATCATCCTGTACCTGAAAACGGTGACAAAATGGAGTGTGTGTATTACTATGCTGTGTGTGTGTGTATGTGTGTGTGTGTATTACTAGGCTGTGTGTGTGTGTATATGTGTGTGTGTATTACTAGGCTGTGTGTGTGTGTGTGTATATGTGTATTACTATGCTGTGTGTGTGTATTACTATGCTGTGTGTGAGAGTGTGTGTGCGTATTACTATTCGGTGTGTGTATATGCGTGTGCGTGTGTATGTGCGTGTGTATTACTATGCTGTGTGTGTATGTGTGTGTGTGTGTGTATATGTGTATATGTGTGTGTGTGTATGTGCGCGTGTATTTCTATGCTGTGTGTGTATTACTATGCTGTATGTGCGTGTGCGTGTGTATGTGTGTGTGTATGTGCGTGTGTATTACTATGCTGTGTGTGTGGGTATGCGTGTGTGTGTGTGTGTGTGTGCGTGTATTTCTATGCTGTGTGTGTATTACTATGCTGTGTGTGTATGTGCGTGTGCGTGTGTATGTGCGTGTGTATTACTATGCGTGTGCACTCACAGCTCCTCTGTGCAGGCGGCTGGTCTGTCCATACGGTGTCCCTCCTTCAGCAGTTTGAAGAGCTCCTCTACAGGAACACCAGGGTAGGGGGAACCTCCTAAAGTGAAGATCTCCCACAGCAACACCCCAAACGACCACCTGAAAACACACACACACAGCATTAATTTCAACTCACTATCGGGCATAATTTAGACAGGGGGTTCAAAACACACACCAATCAACATCAATAAATAAACACTGAATGAATAACCACAGCATAACATGCTATCTATAGTAGTTAACAGGAGACTTACACGTCACTCTGGTGTGTGTAAATGCGGTCAAACAGAGCTTCTGGTGCCATCCATTTCACTGGCAGGCGACCCTAGGAGAAAGACATTGGGTTAAAACATCTGTCCGTCGGAATTCCAGTCCCCTGCCTGCTCCCGTACGGCCATGTTACTCACATTGGTGGTCTTCTTGTAGTAATCTATGTGGTGGATGTCTCTGGCCAAGCCAAAGTCTGCGATCTTCATCACGTTGTCCTCGGTTACCAGCACATTCCTGGCAGCCAGGTCTCTGTGAATACACTGCATACAAACCCACGATACATATGAAATCAGGGGTTGATTAAACGTTTGAACGTCTAAATGAAATGAGTCACAGAAACGTTTTGATAGGTAGTGGAGAAGGGCTGTCGACCGCATAAGGGCCGTAGGGGTGTGGACCGCATTAGGGCCGCATGGGTGTGGACCGCATTAGGGCTATAGGGGTGTGGACCGCATTAGGGCCGTCGACCGCATTAGGGCCGCAGGGGTGTGGACAGCATTCGGGCTGTAGGAGTGTGGACCGCATTAGGGCCATGGGGGTGTCGACCGCATTAGGGCTGTAGGAGTGTGGACCGCATTAGGGCCATGGGGGTGTCGACCGCATTAGGGCTGTCAACCGCATTAGGGCCGCAGGGGTGTCGACCGCATTCGGGCTGTAGGGGTGTGGACCGCATTAGGGCCATGGGGGTGTCGACCGCATTAGGGCCGTCGACCGCATTAGGACCGCAGGGATGTCGACCGCATTAGGGCTATAGGGGTGGCGACCGCATTAGGGCCATAGGGGTGTCGACCGCATAAGGGCCGTCGACCGCATTAGGGCCACAGGGGTGTCGACCGCATTAGGGCCGTAGGGCTGTCGACCGCATTAGGACCGTAGGGCTGTCGACCACATTAGGGCCGTAGGCGTGTCGACCGCATTACGGGCCGTAGGCGTGTCGACCGCATAACGGGCCGTAGGCGTGTCGACCGCATTACGGGCCGTAGGCGTGTCGACCGCATTACGGGCCGTAGGCGTGTGACCGCATTACGGGCCGTAGGCGTGTGACCGCATTACGGGCCGTAGGCGTGTGACCGCATTACGGGCCGTAGGCGTGTGACCGCATTACGGGCCGTAGGCGTGTGACCGCATTACGGGCCGTAGGCGTGTGACCGCATTACGGGCCGTAGGCGTGTTGACCGCATTACGGGCCGTAGGGCTGTCGACCACATTAATATAATAATGCCCAAGTAACGGAGGTAGGAAATGGTGACTTGCAATATCAATAAACATATGGCCATTCAGCATGCGGTTTTCTGCGAGAAATTATTTAGTCGTGTCAAGGGAGTATACTCCTGAGACCGGAAGAGAAGGAGCTAGTCTGTGTCTTCTGTCAACAATACAGAGGAAGTGGTTCATCATCTGGAAGTCAGGAGATATAACGACCATCAGTCTGTTGAAACACTTGCACTGTTATAATGGGTTACATCTGGTTCCTGGAACTAATTATCGTGAGGAACTTCACGACGTAGACAATTCTCCTGACGCCCGTCGGCATTCGTCATGTCTGTTCTTTTCGTTAGCAATATAGCATCTGATGCTCTGGAAGATCACCTAACCTTTTTTTTCATCATTGACCTCCATTTGACCCTACACGGCCTAAATTGTGAAACAACATGTCTTCTGACCTTTTGTGAGGCGAGGTAGGCCATGCCTCTGGCCACCTGGTAGGCAGCGGACACCAGCTCCCTGACCTCCACGCTGTCCAGGGGGGCCTGGCTCGGCCCAGACCAGTACTCCAGACTCACAGGCCTCCGACACCGAAGGTATTCCCTAAGGTTCCCCTGAGACGCATACTCTACCACCACATAGAGGGGCCCTGAAGAGGGAAAGGTTATTCTTTTAAAATGTGGTGTACCCCATGGTTCAGTGTTTGTACCCCCTTAATCTTTTTATATCGTTAACAATTCTTTACTAATTTGCTATTTTGCTCACACACACACACGCACGCGCAAACGCAGAATTCGTACCATCTTGTGTGCAGGCTCCCAGCAGGTTGATGATGTTCTTGTGTTTCCCAATCATCTTCATCATCTCCATCTCAGAAATTAGATCACTCAAGTCCTTCTCTGTGGCGTCCGCTACGCAGGAAACAAAATATGACCTCACATCAAAACCACACAAAACAAACACCAATGATACCAAAATACACATAGTATTTAACAAAGAAAGTAAGGGCTGGTTATACACACCTTTAAGCATCTTGACAGCAACCTTTGTCAGACTAGACGGTTTTTCTCTGTCCAGCCCGGCAGCCTCCGCTAACACCACCTGACCAAAGCAACCTTCACCAAGCGGCTTTCCCAGAGAAAGCCTGAAACAAAGACACACGGCCATGAATGTCCTGTGCTGTGAGGTTATGAATCCCCTGGGTGAGGTTATAAGCACCATAAACAGAGTCTGTATGGCATGTGCAGGTTTTGTATGAGCCATGTAATACATTTTGTTTTCCATATGCTGGAATGTAAGCCGTCTAGTACCTGTCTCGTCCCAGCTCCCAGAGCGGGTCTGCAGGCAACTCATACTCTGAAACTCCGGTCAGGGTGTGCGTGGCTCCACTGGACAGGCGAGATGGTCTGACGAGACACACCCCAGACTGTAGAGAGGAGGAGGAGTCTATTGACACCTAGAAGATGAGGTCAGAAAAAAAAGAAGTTACGGTATACATTTGCTTAGGGGTTTAAGCTTTATTTCTCAGACAAATATCACACAATTTGTCTTTCACTAATATGTGCGTTAGAATGATCTAATACACAAATCTACAGAAATTCTATTTATTTGGGCAGAAAAATTAAGTACACACATAGATTTAAAGTCACATTCCCCTCACAACCATTGGCACAATATGCAATTTATAGTTAACTCAATGATGGCAATTTTGCTAAGCCTTGATGCAGCAAAGCAGCCCCATGCCATAACGCCTGAGTTTTAGTTGGTATAGCACCTGACATTGGAGATTTCCGCTGTCCTGATTTTTTGCCCAAGTTACCTTCTGACGATTTTCTAATCATTTGCATTCTTCTGTGTGGTGAGTGGTACCTGTCTGCGTAGAGGGAAGCTCTTAGCCAGTTTGTGAACTGCCAACTGGCTGTTGAAATCGCTCTTTTTAGGTGAGCAGCGTAGTCGGCATGCGATCGTTATGGCGACCAGAAGGCTGATGATGAAAAAGCCAACGCAGTAGATAAAGATCTCCAAGTAGGCCTGAGATGGGACTGGAGACGGAGGCAGCTCTGGAGGAGACAAAGGGCGGTTAATTTTATAGTCATTATCTATTTCATTGTTATCATCCATTTCATTGTTATCATCCATTTCATTGTTATCATCCATTTCATTGTTATCATCCATTTCATTGTTATCATCCATTTCATTGTTATTATCCATTTCATAGTTATTATCTATTTCATTGTTATCATCCATTTCATTGTTATCATCCATTTCATTGTTATTATCCATTTCATAGTTATTATCTATTTCATTGTTATTATCCATTTCATTGTTATCATCCATTTCATTGTTATCATCCATTTCATTGTTATCATCCATTTCGTTGTCATGAAATAGGTACAGTTCATCAATGATACACGTAATAACTCTATAGCTGTACCATTGACAACACTGAGCCAGGCGGAGTGGTGAGACAGTCCTATAGAGTTCCCAGCCAGACACGTGTACTGCCCTGAGTCCTCCATCGACACGTTCCTCAGAGTGAACACCTCCATCTCCCGGTCTGTGGTGTTAAGTCCTGCATTCTGAGAAGACAGAGAGAGGGAAACGGACACGAATACACAGGGTGGAGTGGAAATGGTTACCCCAAGTGAAACATTATTGGGAATGTGTGCTAGCTATCGTTATGCGCACAAGTATTTGTGTGCATTCATTGCACGTTTATCTTTAGGTTGCGTGTGTGTTTGTGTGTGTGTGTGTGTGTGTGTGCACGTGCGTACCTTCAGTATGCGTACGTAGGGCAGTCCATCCGGCCCCACTCCGCTGCCATTGATCATGATGTGCTTGAGCCATTGGATGTGGGGCTGAGGATCGCTGTACACCCGACACACAAACTCCACGTCGCTACCCACCACCGCCGTACGATTGGCTGGCAAGCCGGCCTGAAGGATGGGCCGGTGAGGGGAACGTTCTGGAACACACACACCCGATGTAAGATACACACACACACACACACACACACACACATACTTACATGGATATCAACATCAAACACACACACACACACACACACACACATACCCACTACGTCCAGCTGGTAGGTGTGTGTTAGGCTGCCATGCTTGTTGGACACCAGACAGGTGTAGTTGCCTTTATCAGAGGGAACCACTGACTCCATTATAATTGTCCACATGTGGTCCCGGAGCTGGAAGAGTACAGGGGGCGATATATTAGCGAGAGAAAAGGTAGAAATAGAAATATACACACAATATTGTTCACAAGTTTGTGGTCGCACACAAATGTTCATTGACATAAGATTAAATAAACCGGACATTCACTGGAGACATTGTTAGTCTTCCAATGGCACGTTGTGTTTGCTAATCCAAATTCTTAACTTTAAAAGGCTAATTGACAAAAGCAAAGTTCGAGGGACAATTTTTTTTGTTCAGTTAAAAAGTTCTAACCTGGTCAATGACTACACTTCCTATTAGTTCCAATGGAAAGCAATGGCACTTCTAAGTGACCCGAGCATTTCAATGGTAAAAGTTTGGTCACACACAAACACACATATATATATATATGTATATATGTATATATGTATATATGCATATATATATATATAATAAATACAAACATAGAAAGTACCAAAACGGGAAATACTGTCCCCAAGTTTCAAAGTTCTCCATGGTACCCTTTAGTACAGTAACATTTACTTCAAGTGTATATGTATTAGTGTATAGCGGTTATATAACCACACATATATGCAGCAGAGGGTCGTAAAAACACACACACACACACACACACACACCTTGAAACCTCCAATGCGCTGGTCTCTCTTGAACTCTTTCCCATTCTTGAACCACCGCAAAGTTGGTGTGGGATTACCAGTTGCCTGGCAACGGAACTTAACGGTCTTACTGGCAGGAACAGCATGGAGCCTCTTCTCCATCTTGTCTGGGGTTACCCACTGAGGAGACATGGCTGAGGAGAGAGGGGTGGAATGGAAGACACGAAACGTTTGCAACTGTCACTTTAGTTTAAACGGTTGTTACCAGTTTAATGAGCCTACATATTTATAACCCCAAACTATGGTCATTTTTGTTTGGGGTAATTACTCTGTTTTCGTGCCATTTAAGTTAAAGAAGACGAAAGGGACTGACGGGGAACCAGAAAGTTAGAGTGGCCTTACGTTGGTTCTTCTGATTGGTGGACAGTTTATTTTCCTCTGAAGAAGACTCCTCGTCATCTTCATCCTCAGAAGACACCAGCATGTCAGCTATGGAGAAAGGAAAATGTAGCTATCTTTACTCAAACATGAACACAAAGCAGAGTTAAAGGACTATATGTGTGTGTGTGTGTGTGTGTGTGTGTGTGTCAACAGGAAGGGCTGAGGCAAGGTTACTCTGTGGGGGTCTGAGATGCCCGTGCTGACGGAAAAGGAAAATGGCTTAAAGATTAACCTTTCACCCCTTTGAGCAGCCCCAACTGTCACCAAAGCGCATACACACCTACCCCCGCTCCAGACCCCCCCCCCACACACACACACACCCCCACGCTCTGAAATAAACAAACGCCCTGATCATCAGCACCTTCATCCTGGCAAATGGTCACGAACAAAGGGTGAGCGAGGAGCGGGGGAGGTGAAATGAGAAGTAGGGGTTGAGTGAAGAGTGGTGGATTTGAAGAGAGACCGAGGCGAGTTGGGGAAGTAAGGAGCGGGGAGTTGAAGAAAGGAGGGGGCAAGTTGATGGATTGGAGGGAACCTCAAGCGGGTTCCAGAGCTGGGTTTCGTCTCCATTATGTCCTGAGAGATTTGACATGGTTCCACAGGGCTCAAGTACTATGTGAGATCAGTGATCACTGCGGTAGGGACGTTTTCGGACACACTGCAGACGGCATACTGATTAGTACTACTTGATATAGTACTAATGTACTGCCATCTGTACTGACAGTCATGGATAAAGACCGTCGTGACGACTGTGTGGATGGGGGCCCCTGAATGGCACAGCAGGAAGGCCCCTTCTTCGCAGTTGACTGTGCCACCGGGAGGACGGGGTTTAATTCGTTGCGCAAATTAGCCTGGAAGCCCCATGCGAGGTTGTGCAATTGGTCAGCGCTGTGAGGCTTTGGGGGGTTTAGTATTTAAATACAATTGCTTGGCCTCGTGGCACACCATGTAACTGTTAGGGTGTCTGTGAGCTAACGTGAGGCAGAAGACAGAGAGAGCGTTCCGTCTGGCACACAAGGACTCAGAGGTGAGATTGTTGCTGTAACCTCAGAATCAGAACACTCTAATCGGCGACGGTAAAACACGAGAGAGCGTTCTAGCATCTTGCTGAAACCATAGAAACAGGCCTTCAAATGGACTTGCCAGCAGGGTCGCCAAATGGTATATTGCTTTAGGCCAGTAAAGAAAAGGTTTCTGGTTCAATTCCCCAAACAAACATGTTTTTTGGTCACAGCAAGCCTGTTAACACTAAAGTTTATTTTTTTTTAAATATAAAATGTATGTAAAGGGAACCCGGTCTACAAAGACTATTTCTTTTATTTCCTGAAACAAGGATAGGCTACTATACTGATTTCTCAGTTTTGGCCATGATTTTGTGTGAACGGGGCGATATGGCGGCGTCTGCGTTCTTATGCACTGCGCTTATTCACGCTGTGAATGTAGGGTCTCTGCGTAAAACGCTCGCTTGTGTAACAATGCCATTGTATTGGGGAGAAGACGCACATCTGGTAACTTTCTTTTTCTTCCTGGGGCGCCTCTGCTTTATTTTGTTGCCCACCTCTCTTCGATCGTGCCCCACACTTTTTTCATAGCCTGTCCAATGGGTCATTATTTTTGCTGTACAAAAATAACCAAAACAAAGGCACAACTTGACTAAAATGTTGTTACCTTAGATTTCGTTCATCTGGTAACACCCCCCCCCCATTCTGTCTTCACCCCTCTGAAATCTCGTCAAACCCACTATGTGTGACTTACCAATAACACCATCAACGCAGTAAACATTTCTATTTTTAAATGAAGACCATATAAAACATTACCGGTTTCTCTACTAAAAAAAAGTAACTGGTAAGGAGTCTAATTGCTCCCAGGTTGTTGCTGTAAATAACTGTTCTTAGCATACATTAGTGAGCAGAAGAGAAAGTCCTAGAAGTAATACATGGTACACAGATTGAAACTCAAATCGTTATTCAGGCGAGGCATTCATTTTGCCGATCAATAACATCCTCTCGAATTCAAAATTGTTACGGGCCGATTTCTGCTAACGACAGTTCCCCGGCTCTCGGCTCAGACACTCTGTCCCTCTCTTTGCCAGTGTTGGCACGTCATAGTTGTAAGACTCAGACACTCTGTCCCTCTCTATGCCAGTGTTGGCACGTCCCCCTGCCAGCGGAGGGAGAATAATCAAGGACATTTAAAACACCTGAGTTTTTCCCACACCTGTTTTCTGTTTGCCCGTTAGTACATGTATTTAGTTTGTGTCTCGTTTCTGTCTGTCGGTGTTGGGGCGTTGTTTGTGTGCACGGATTGTTGGTGTTACCTAGACTTTGCCTTTTAAAGGCAATGTTTATGTTAAGCCTTTTTCTCGTCACTCTGGGATATCCGATGTGTTCGGTTTTAGTCCTGAGTTGCCCGTTTTTGGGAAATAAACCTTTACGTATTGAGAATCTCTGCGCCTGTGTCCTGCCGGTTACCTGCCAAACCACATTCGTGACAATAATCATCAGCTCTCCTGTAATCTAAAGCGATTAGGTCCATAATCACCACACACTGACACAGATCATCCCGGGATTCCCAACCTCAGAAGAACAGATCTGTAATCAACAGGGAGGTCTGCAAAGACGCATTATGGGAGGTCCTGGATACTGCCTGCTCATTGCAGTGAATATGACAAATGAAAGGGTGTGCGAAAATAGACTGATGGAGACAGAAGAGCGTCAGAAAAAGAAAAAAGACCAACTCTGAATAGAAAAAAACATAATACATTAAACGCGCGCAGCGCAAAGATCAAAAATGTCCCGCGAAAGAAGAAGCACGACGGAGTTGGGTTCTAAGCGAACTTTGTTCGATTTTGGCGTTTCTGACTTCATGGGGAAAAAGGACTTTATGGGATCCAAAACAACGATATCGCACACAAGCTCTCTCAGCTGGAAGCCAGATGGTTGGAAACTAAACTAAACGCGCACACTACAGAGTGTTAGGGCTAGTCAGGATAGCTGTGGTTACAGGACTCGCCGACCGAAATAAAACCCGCTACTTTCAGACAACATTCATCCATTCCTACCAAACACAGCCTTTTCTGTTCCATATCCAACAGGCAGCGTGTGTGTGTGTGTGTGGACAGGATATGTTAACCATTGCCAGCGGTGGAAGAGCTTTTGCCGCGGTTGTACCATGAAAAATCACTGTAAACATCCTCAGCTTTAAACTAAACGGGCAAACCTTGAAGACTGAGTTCCTTTTTAGACCAATATAGAAGCCCCCCACCTTCGGCCCAAACACACACACACACACACACACCCTTTACAGTGGGTTCTGTTCTCTAGAGTGAACGGTTCCAGGCAGCAGTACAGTCAGTGCGATTGAAACATCATGGCTGCAGCCTGAGCCCAGAACCCTCAGCCTAACATGAAAGAGATCAAATAACAAAGGAGAACGAAGGCCCACAATAAACACACACAAGCGAGCATAGGCACGCACACACACACACACACCAATGAGCGCGCACGCACACCTAAGGCAAGACCCAGGCATGTCCGGTTAATATATGAAAGACATACGAGTGGCAGACTGAGGGACAGACAGACACAGACAGACATACAGAGACACAGAGAGACAGACAGACATACAGAGACACAGACAGACTGACTGACAGACAGACTGACAGACAGACACACACAGGCATGCTGCTTCTAGTGAGCCTCTTACCGGTGTCAGTGATGTCAATCGTGGGTCTGGAATGTGACAGTGGATAGTGAACCAGCAGAGACCAGAGGAGCAACAGGGACCAGTGGGAGAACAGCATTCTGATACAGGAAGTTAGACCTGGTACGGTGACTGGGATGGAAACGTAGAGGCGGGCCGTAGAGGACGCTCCAATGGGACGGCTCTGAACCGTCTCACTATTCAGGCGCGGAACTGTGAGGAGAGAAGAGAGGGACACGGGGACATTATTGGAGTTATATGTTGTTGAGACACTGCTACAATGCCAGGGTGTCTATTATCACATGTGACACATGATCGCGTGTCTATTATCACATGTGACACATGATCGCGTGTCTATGATCACATGTGACACATGATTGCGTGTCTATGATCACATGTGACACATGATCGCTAATCTATTATCACATGTGACACATGATCGCTAATCTATTATCACATGTGACACATGATCGCGTGTCTATTATCACATGTGACACATGATCGCGTGTCTATTATCACATGTGACACATGATCGCGTGTCTATTATCACATGTGACACATGATCGCGTGTCTATTATCACATGTGACACATGATCGGGTGTCTATTATCACATCTGACACATGATCGGGTGTCTATTATCACATGTGACACATGATCGCTAATCTATTATCACATGTGACACATGATCGCGTGTCTATTATCACATGTGACACATGATCGCGTGTCTATTATCACATGTGACACATGATCGCGTGTCTATTATCACATGTGACACATGATCGGGTGTCTATTATCACATGTGACACATGATCGGGTGTCTATTATCACATGTGACACATGATCGGGTGTCTATTATCACATGTGACACATGATCGGGTGTCTATTATCACATGTGACACATGATCGCTAATCTATTATCACATGTGATACATGATCACGTGTCTATTATCACATGTGACACATGATCACGTGTCTATTATCACATGTGACACATGATCGCGTGTCTATTATCACAGCACTGAGATGTGATCACCATTCCCACACTTCCCAGCCGCTGCACTTCAGCATCTGTCTCCGCGAGGAGTCAAAGGAAACACATCTCAAACACAAACACGTTTGTCCAGCTGTCACACATTAATGCCCATCGATCATTCCCAAATCATGCTGTGTTATTGCGTCCCAGTTATCTCCGCCTCCTCCTAACTCTCAGCTCTAACACCTCCTGGCCAGGGAGCAGCACACCATTTGCTTTGGGTCTGCAGGTCAGTTTCACAGTGGGCAAGGCTCATGGAGATGAATATCCAGTATAGAGTTCACCGTCCTAATCAGAGCTGGAAGCCTGTTTGTCTGTCTGTTACCGATGTGAGATATATATATATATATATGATGAACAAATAAAGTCTGATTTCTGTGGTTTAGGGGAAAATGTACACCTGGAGTAAAGGTTATAATTAGGCATTACCTCTACCTCTTGAGATATTTGCCTATGTACAAAGGGACATTGCCCTGAGTAGTGAGGGACATTGCCCTGAGTAGTGAGGGACATTGCCCTGAGTAGTGAGGGACATTGCCCTGAGTAGTGAGGGACATTGCCCTGAGTAGTGAGGGACATTGCCCTGAGTAGTGAGGGACATTGCCCTGAGTAGTGAGGGACATTGCCCTGAGTAGTGAGGGACATTGCCCTGAGTAGTGAGGGACATTGCCCTGAGTAGTGAGGGACATTGCCCTGAGTAGTGAGGGACATTGCCCTGAGTAGTGAGGGACATTGCCCTGAGTAGTGAGCGTTATATGTCCCCCCCCCCACACACTTTTACCGACACCACACATTCTAATGCACACAAATGCTAAAGTGTCTCTTAAATATTCCTGAATTCCATCTGTCTTCCATCAATCCAGTCTATTTGTAGATTTATTCGTCTTATTGAGGGTATTTGCTTCGTAATGCAAGCTAGCAGTAAACCAAAGAAACACACACACACACACACCCTAACAGACACACAGGGGAGGCCTCCACTTACACTCCCAACCAGCCGAGTCAGGTGTATAAAAGCACGGCAAAACTGCAATAGCGGTTTTAGAGACGCTAGGACAGTTAGAGGCGCTAGCAATAGAAGCTACCAGCTAGCTAACAGTGAACACACCCAGCTCTGTCAGCCTCACTGTGGTAGTTATCACACCACCACAGAAACACCACAGACACGCCACAGACACAAATAGAACAGAAATAAAGCATGTTTTCTCCCTGCTCTGGCCAAGTGGTGTGGCTGCTCCACATTCTCATGGGTCTTCAGGGAGCGGAATAGCATTTAGCTGTTAAATAACAGTAGCTTTGACGCAATCACATTTCAGCAAATACACTTTGCTAATACCAAAGGGACTTGCATTCGAATACAAGGACAACAGCCACCAAACACGATGGTGTAGAATGTTTTAAATACCTTTGCTTTAGGTCTCAATGCTGTTATTCTGCAGATTGTTGGGAGCAAATGCTACGTCAGTTATTATAACTCAGTGGGTTGATACGCTTAAAAAGAATACTATGAAAGTAGCTACACACAGGCACACACACCAAGAGTGGCTTATAGTCAGGCCAGGAATAGAGCATCATTTTATGGAAGGCTTCTACCTACTGAAACCTCCCCCCAATCCATCTCTCCTCATATTTTCCCCCACAACACACCTGTCTCCCTCCCCCTCCCCCTATTCCTGGCGGATGTGACCTCTCTCCAGATTTTCCATTCTGCAAGCCATCACCTACACATGACATTTCGCTACAGCCCCATCCACCCGACATTGCAATTTACCAGAGTAGCACACGTTTCCCGGCAGAGGCCCAGCCCTCTGGCAGACTAAGCTGGAAAACAGCTGGCAATGTGTGTGCGCGTATTCGTTGAGGATATGCTACCCTGTGACCCGTCTACGCTGCCAAAGTGGGCGGCGATATGCAGGCATTGACTGGGCAACTATGTAACCCAACGTAAATACAGTCACCCCTCCAAAGGCTGACTGCCTGGAGACACTAGGTTTCTTCCGAAATTCGATCCATCCGGGAGTTTCTCAGCCGCTGTGTATCAACTTGTTGATGTATGCTCTGTCGTGTTCAGGCTGGGTGTTTGTAAAAGCACATTGTGACAACTTTGTCGTAAAAAAGGGTTACATTCAATACATTTGATTAATTGATTTGTTGACAAAACTGCTTCAAGACATTCCACACACACTCAGTGACCTCTAGAGTATTGTACTGGCCTGCATGCGCGCTGCTGAACAGAACTGTCAGAGTTCGAGCGTCTTTTACTGTAGGCTACACGTGCACGCTGATATCTCTGAGACATCTGCGCATCTTTCTTATATGCCATACTGATCATCTAAGGAAAATGCATGGGTTTTATACTGTCTAGTCACGGCACAAGTCATTGTGCTGAATGCAACTCACCATCCATAGGGCTATACTAACTTTGTCAACTTTGCGTTATACTTTTTTATTCGGGAACCTGTGGTCTACCACTTGTATGACTGACCATTCCAAGTACAGTATTGAGCTGTTTACCTTTAAAGATCAATTAAAGGTTGTACTCACGTGGCCAATTGAAAGCGCTGCGGATAGAAATACAACGTATAGAACCAATGGGATGTTGTATTCTGCACTTCAGATGCACATGTTAAGACACTATCTTAACACTATTTCTACTCCAGTTTGTAAATCCGTTCAACCTGATCAATAAATGATTATATGCAGTTTATAGGGCTGCGTGTCGTAGGATATAACAGTATCTGACTATCAGATCAGTCAATCTGATCTCAACTGAAAGTTGAGGCACAAACGCTTTGTCACTGTAGATAAACCCAGAGTATATATATACACGCAAACACGAACAGTGGGGGGTCCTAAACCGCATAGACTACTAGACAATCATTTATGAACTATGTGTTTCACTTTTCTTTGATCTTGCTTGACTGGATACATTTAATTTGGTCATAGACGAGCAACAAATGGAAAAAATGAACAACAAATGAAAAGAATGAACAAACTTTTTTCTGACTACATAATGCACAGTGCAACACTGTCTAGACATATATGGATCACAGTGCATCGGAGTCTCACCTGTTCTGATCTTTGTGCAGATATACTTTTGATGAGTTTGGTATGACGGAGGAGTCCGTAAACGACTGATGTGTCACACTGCTTCCATGTGTTTTAAGCCAGTAAAACACATATCCAGTAAACACAAATACGGTGTTGGATTTCAAACGTTGTCAGGGTCTGTTACCTTCCAATATTGAAAAGTTATAAATCGGATGTTCAGTCGAGATCCACGACGGGCACTCTTAAAATGCAGCGGTCTGACGACATCTGTAGTAGGAACAATCCAGATGGTCGTATACTTAAGAGACAACGTGGGGGGAAAACGATCGATCCAACTACTGCCGAATGTCAAGACCCCAGTGCGGCATGTAAGCATGTGCTCTTCTCTTTTTAAAGTCGACACTGCGTGCATCTATGTGTTTATAGCGTGTGAGCAGAAGTGGCCGGCAACATCACGCACTTCATAATCAATGAATGCACTTTCTAGAGGCGGATTCCAGTTTCCCGCAGAGTCCGACCTCCCCCAACAACTCCTCACTGTTGCGTGCATGCGTGAAGGAGACCCTCCCCCCGGTCCCTTCTCCCGTTCGACCCGACCTACAGGAACTCCAAATGAGTTAGCCCAGGAGTTTCCAGGGGACCCCGAGAGGTTTTCCAACGTTACTGTTGCTGAAGTTCTGTAGAACTTGTCCACCTGGTGGGGGGGTCATGTAGCCAAACGAAATGTTTTAGAGGTTATTTTATAATAATTGTATCCAAGCTTTGGCCAAATAATTCTGCCAATTTGTAAAGGTAATCTGATTCCGAAGAGCATTCACCACATGCATTCTGAAGCTCCTCCCACAACTTGGATTGGCTTGATGGGCACATCTAGATGTCAAGATGCACACAACACCACAATAGGGTTGATATCTTTGTCCTGGTCACTCCATTATGAATACCAGCTATATGCTTTAGTTTGGAGCTCGACTTTGGATCATTGTCATGTTGTAAGAGAAAATTGGCTCCAATCAATCAGCGTCCACAGGGTATATATAGCATGGCGTTTCAAAGTAGCCTTCCTTCTTCAAGATCCATTTACCCTGTACACATCTCCCACTTTACCACCACTAAAGCAACCCCAGGTATTACTTAATAAAGCAGTTTTGGACCTATGTGTTTCTCAAACTAGACACTAATGTATTTTTCATTTTGCTCAGTTGTGCACTGGGGCCTCCCACTCCTCTTTCATGGAATTTCCATCATTTCTCAGAACAAGAATAGTCTGAAACATGTTCAATGTTCTAGGCCATTTTGAGCCAGTAATCAAATCTTTAATTGCTGATGCTCCCGATACTCAACTAGTCGAAAGAAGGCCAGTTGTATTACTTCTTCAAACAGCACAACAGTTTTTATTTGTGCAAATATAATTTCAGAAGTGTATTCAAATGATCAATTAGCTTTTTAAAATGATAAACCTGCGCTAGCAAACACAACATGCCCTTCGAACTTCGAGATATTCCATTGAAAATGTGACATTTCCAGCTACAATAGTCATTTACAAAATAAACAATGCCTACACTGTATTACATAAATGCACCCTTTTCTGGTAAATGTCAACAACAAATGAAAAGGATTGAGTTCTTCATTTACAATAGGAAAGGTGGGACATTTTGTGCACAATGTAGTGTGCATGGGTAATTTCAAAAAGCCAGCTAGCTAAATAGCATTCGGCTGAATAAAAAAAAATCAAGCCAGCCGGTTAAGTAAACAAGTTGTCTTTTTAAGGCTGCACTTTTAATTCATGTTATGCTAGCTATTTTATTACTCTGCCTCTCGAGCATTTACAGTATGTCTCGTAATCCTTCACATTATACTTGGGATTAACGTGACAATTAAGTGCTTTACGGCAAAACCCTAACCTTTCTCATCGGCCACCTTGATCGAATTTTCCACAAGATAATTATGTTCAGTAACAAAATAATGAATAACACTATCAGGCGCTTTAAACTTTAATCTGTTAACTTGAAATGAACCATACATTAGGAAACAGCTTTCTTCCACCATTCAATTCCATTAAAATGTACAACTGTTTCTCTCACAGGCTGACATTGGGTTGGGTTGTGATGGATGAACTGTGATCTGGGATGGAGATTTTGACAAAAGATGTGATTTAGACAAAAGCAGTTGCTAAAGTTCAGTTCATTCTGTCACTGTCTGGTTTGGTTTTGTGGTCCGTGTGTGATGGATGAACAATGAAAGATGTTACAAGCTGTCATTCCTGGTACTGTCAATAAAGACCAAAGGTCAACTACTTTCCCAGCATGGGTAAGTGATCCCAAAGTAGAAAATAACACAATAAAATGTATTTATGGAGTACCTAATGAACAGAATCTGTCAATCGGATGGTGGGCAATCTCTACAAAAGACAGGTTATAACTGCTTCAAAACGCTTTAGGCTGCTTCATAAAAAGCCAACCAATACAATACTCATATATTCGACAAATAACCGGACTGGTTTGTATAAATGTTGTAGGCTAGATACAGTGTATGGGAGCCATGTGAGGTGAGCTGGTGTCTTTGTAACAAAGACTCCAGTCAGTAACTGATTGATTAATTACGTTGCTTTAATAACTACCACACATTATATTACAAAGCTGCACTCCTCACATTGTTCTGGTTAATTTGCTGTAAATGCAGACTCAAAGTCTGCCGCCTGAGTGTGTGGCACACGCACGCGCGCAGGAACACACACACACACACACACACACACATGCACATGAGCGCACACACACAAGCGCAAACACACACACACACACACACAGACACACACACACAAAACACCTCATAAACCCATATATTCACTTGACTGTGTGTGCACACGTGTAGTGTGGGGGATAGGCATGGTAATCAGGCAGTGTGGCGCCCAGACCACATCACATTGCAGTGTGTGTGTGTGTGTGTGTATGTGTGTGTGTGTGGTGGGGGGGTGAGGGGGGCACATCTGGAGCTGGTTGCTGCTGACGCCACATTTGGGGTGTGGAAGGGAGGGGATGAGGGGAGGGAGATGAGAGACGTGGGGAGGAACAGGAGGTCCTAAACCCATGGTTTATTTTAAAAAGAGAATAAAGCACACAATTGTTTTTAGTTCTGGCCCAGTCAGTCCTCTCTCTATATCCCAGACAACCCCAGTCAGTCCTCTCTCTATATCCCAGACAACCCCAGTCAGTCCTCTCTCTATATCCCAGACAACCCCAGTCAGTCCTCTCTCTATATCCCAGACAACCCCAGTCAGTCCTCTCTCTATATCCCAGACAACCCCAGTCAGTACTGTCTCTGTATCCCAGGCAACCCCAGTAAGTCCTCTCTCTATATCCCAGACAACCCCAGTAAGTCCTCTCTCTATATCCCAGACAACCCCAGGCAGTACTGTCTCTGTATCCCAGACAACCCCAGTCAGTCCTCTCTCTGTATCCCAGACAACCCCAGGCAGTACTGTCTCTGTATCCCAGACAACCCCAGTCAGTCCTCTATATCCCAGACAACCCCAGTCAGTCCTCTCTCTGTATCCCAGACAACCCCAGTCAGTCCTCTCTCTGTATCCCAGACAACCCCAGGCAGTACTGTCTCTGTATCCCAGACAACCCCAGTCAGTCCTCTATATCCCAGACAACCATAGTCAGTCCTCTATATCCCAGACAACCCCAGTCAGTCCTCTCTCTACATCCCAGACAACCCCAGTCAGTCCTCTATATCCCAGACAACCCCAGTCAGTCCTGTTTCTATCCCAGACAACCCTGGTCAGTCCTGTTTCAGTTTCCTGTTCAGCCTTTTTGGTTTCTTCAAGGTTTTATGTTCACAGTTTTTGTTGGCAGGCTGCTTAATGTATTCATGAATAATGTATTAACTGTGAATATGGGTTGGGTGTCTGGATCTCACTTTTTCATTGAATCATGACCACTCAGGTGAAGCAAATAACATTGGTCATCTCCTAACAAGGACACATGTCAAGGTTTGGGTAGGTAACATGTTAAGTTATCGTGATCAACGTGGCTGAGCTTGTGTGTGTATGAAATGGGCGAGACCTGAGTAACTAAGACAAGGGCCAGACAAGTTGGTCAAAGCATTTCTTTTACATCATGTCACTGGCGAATACGTGTGTAGGGAAGTGATGGCACCAGGATGCACTATGGGGAGACGACAAGCCAGTTGAGGGAGTGTGATGTTCTGGCCGAAGTACTGCTGGGAAACACTGGGTCCAGGCATTCATGTGGACGTAAATTGTACACTTGTCACCGACCTATAGTCTTTACGTGGCAGGTAAACCCCTTCACGGCAATGGTATTCCCTGATCACAGTGGCCGCTATAAATAGAATAATCATATAAGGAACATTATGAAGTGTTACCCTGGTCTCCAAACTCTCCGGAACTCAATCGATCCACAGCCTCAATATGTTCCAGATATGACTCACCTCACAAATTACAGGACTTGAAAGATCTGCTGGTAATGTCCCAGATACCACAGGACACCTTCAAGGATCTGCTGCTAATGTCTTGGTTCCAGATACCACAGGACACCTTCTTGTAGAGTCCATGTCCTGACTGGTCCGGGCTGTTGTGGTGGCACGGTGGAGAACCAACAGCATATAAAGCAGTGGTCATAACGTTTTTGCCTATTGGTGAATAATCTACTGTCTGTTAAAACAGTCCCTCTGTTTTACCCACTGATTTACTGTTTAAGGAACTGTCAATTATCTACCTTTGTGATAGACATACAGGAATCCAGACACTCACTAAAAGGTTAGCGACTGAGTCCAATCTAGTTGACCACAAGAGTGTATATGTGATCTAAACACACAGATTGCCACTAAACGGTAAACTAGAGAGAGGACTTCTAAATACAGAAACACAGACATCTCATCTGAGCTGAAGGCCAAAACCACACAACTCGGAACCAGCTCCGGCCCGAATTACCCAGTTTCTATTTTAGCTCTACAATTAGCCCAGACTAAGCACGTCCTCAGCACCAGGAATTGACACACTCACCCAAGGCAAGTACTGACTCTGTCTCTATAAGACTACGTCCCTGGCATCATTCCCTACCATGTCGCTGACCTCCGCCCTACCTGGATCTGTAACCCCTCACGTACACACACAAGCACCAGCAGGACATCGGCTCACGACCACCACCGCTTCTTAATCCGTTTGACAGTCCAGCTGAGGAGTCTGTGTGTTCCATCTTCTGGTTTGACCCAGGTCAGGATGTGTGGTGTATGACAACCCCATGGTGAGCTGAGATGGGCATGAAGGATGACCTTCTTGGCCTCTATGTTGTCCCCACATGTCCCCACCTCCTCACTCTCACGAAAATACACACAATCAGCTAACATAAACCGAAGAATACACACACAGCTCCAGAAGTGAAATAAACACACACCCGGGAGTTGCCCAGAGCGCCCGTTTCATTAAACCTGCACTAGATCGTCTCATCACTCCTAATCAACTATCTTTCTTTCTTTCTTCTTGCTCTCTCTCCATCTCTTCTCTCTCTCTCCATCTCGCGCTCTTCAATCTTTCCTCAGCTTTGGAATAGCAGCTGAAGACAAATAGCTGTGGTTGCTGAGTCAGCTACTGTTCAGACTGGCTCTCTGACCAGCGACTGTGTGTTTTTGCCAGTACGGACGGGAGTTTCAGTGTATTTGTGTGAGTCCAGTGCGTTTCTGCATACATGTGTGCGTGTCTGTTTGTTTTTCTCCGAGCTTGACATTAGAACTTTTTCTTGATGAAGGAAGTGGGTTCTAGGCTGAGTGAAGGGATATTCTGTTTTTCAAATAAACCTGCCTGGTCTTGTAAACTTAAGATTCCAGACTGTGGTCTTTGTGTTAATCTGTCTTAGAGGGAAGGACAAATGAAGGCTAGACTACATTATTATATCATTATTATATGTTTATATAATTATATATGAATAAAATTAATTGAAATAAAACAATGATACAGCATTAGCAACGATTGATCTAGACCAGCACCGCAGTGTCTTTATAAGTATTTGTTCAGTAAAGTCAAAATAGATATTTATGCCGTACACGATTTGAAGATGAATATACCACAAAAGAACCAACTGTCACGTTTTATTTCTGCCTGCTTTAAAGATACATGTTTTACCGATTAAGAACAACAGCCCTTACAGAGTTCCATCTCCCCATGTGAGCGTAAGTAGCATCTGTATATCAACTGAAAGCAAATGTAAGACGTATAGAAGCTAGCAATCACAGCAGTGAGTCTGCAAAGCATTGCTTGTTTTGGGGAGGTTCATCTTCGCCTCTTAAGCACATGAAATACATGTTTACTCAGATTAAAATCAGGAGATTGACTTAAAAGGTATAACACATTTTTGAGAACACTGTCCTGTTGTTTTTTTTAGCACAGCCCAAATCAGTCTGATGGCATTTTCTAGTACATTGGTCGTCAAGATGCACGTCATGACACTATCTCCATCATGCTTCAAAGATGAGGCGGGATGCTTAGGTTACTTCATCAGTTCCTTTTGTTCAACTCACCTTTGCCATCCAATCACTTTGATACAAAAATTGTGTTCAAAACTGTTCTGGCTGATTTCTATACTTTCTAGATAATTCTAATCTGGCCTTTCTGTTTTTTGGTGCTCAATCGGAGCATGTTGCAGTGTAGCCTTTGTAATTCTGCTGCAATAGTTATCTGCAAACAAACAATTGTGACACTTTCAACTCAGCATTCTCGAGGTCGTTGATGATTTTACTGACACTTTTTCTGTCATCAAATGCTGTTTTTTTCATTGGCCCACCTGGCCAATGTCGATTGCCGAAGACACAATTTTTTTCCTTCTTTATCACGACATTCCAAATTGTGAATTTAGTTATACCCAACTTGTTGGGTACCTTTTTCTTTCACCATCCAAATCACTTGCTTTTCTTTTGAAGGCAGCTCCCTAGACTTCTAGCTGGATTGTGCCAACTGACACCAAACATAGATGCCAATAACAAAGAATTGAACCGAGACTACACAGTCTCTCACACAGGCATTCCTTTTTTCTTATTTTCTTTTCTGAGCACCGGAATTCCGCTTACCGGACATTTTGAGCTAACTGAACTTCAAATCAAATATTGATCAGTGGCCAAACCATTTTTGTGTCGGGGGTTCTTCACCACTATTTCAAGGACAATTGGGAACAAAACAAATAAATAGCTTTTATGTGACTCAAATATTACATATTCTTCTGAAAATAGGCTTTTTAGAAATATTATTTTTGGAAACGTATTTCATAACTTCATGAGAGCTCAGTTCTGGCCCCACATTGGGCCCGGGACAACAGACCCGTGTCAGACCTGTATAATATATATATATATGGCTCTAGTTTGACATTCAGGTGCCTAAGGCTTTTGCTCAGTGGTGTACACACAAACACAATATATCATTTTACACAATATACAACTTTTTAGAGAAGCGCATAAACAAGTGCAGAACAACATTATACAGGGAAACTGGGTAAAATGCAGTCAAATAGACTACACATAGCTCTCTAATTATTAATAAATTACAATTACAGTAAAGCGAGTCCATGGAAGAGAAAACTATGTCATTAGGTTCATCCGTCCCCCCGGTTTCTGCCTGACATTACATTCACATTTTGCGCATTTAGCAGACGCTCTTATCCAGAGCGACTTACAATAAGTGCAGGCATTTCACATGTAGCTAAAACACACATCAAAAAGGCAATAAGTACATTGTTCCTGGGTGGGTGCAGGGGGAAGTGCTAGAGATAGAAGGGGTGCTATTATTGAAGAATGATGATGTTTCGCAAATGTGTTCACTGATTAGCATACCGTATATACAATTGCCTATTCTGATTGGAACACAAGCCACAGGACCCCTCTGTGGTCCCGCCTCTGCAGCCTTTAACCACCATTCATGTCCTCTCACCCACTCAAAGCCTTTTTCTGAATTGTCTGCAGTTCATACTTGCCTGACTTGGAAACTCCATAGACAAATGCTCTAAGAGTTTCCCACTAGGAAAAATTACCAATAGGAAGCGCTTTGCCAAAAACACGTTTTAACTCTGAGGTTCTGAGTTTTCTTGAAAGCAATACACAGACATACAAACCCAGTCGTTACAGATCATTAGTGAAAGCCACATCCATCCAAACAGTCCTGTGGTTTGTCCGTAGAAACAAGTTCAAGGACATGGACTGTTTATTACCATAATGTTTTGGCTTAATCTATTTCTCATCCACTTACATGCACTTACAGACTTGGGTATAATTATTTCAAAAACAAATATTCTACAGAATTCCTGGATGTTTGAATCCTTTAAAGAACTTCAGGAGCTCAAGAAATAACATCTCTGCTTTTAACTTTTCAATGCATGATTTCTTAAAATCAATTCTGAAAACACTGTTATGAAAATCAATTTCATAACAGGGGCAAACATTTAAAGAATCAAGTAGTTTGCGTTAGATATTTTATTCTAAGACACACAAGATCAAAACCAATTAGTCTAAGGTGACAGTGAATAGATGTTCGGAAATACTAAAATATATAACTGTTGCATCTGCAGGTGAGTAAGGTTGTTTGGTAAATGAGGCAAGATCTACCATCTTTGTAAATGTGGAGCTAACACAGTACAGACGTTTAAATACTTATGCAATCAAAATTGTTCTTACATTTTCTTAAAAAAATGTCACAAGATAATACCAATATCACTACAATAACTGAGTTAAAGTTTCAGCGTTACATAACAATATATCACAAAGAAAAAAAGCCAATGTGCGACTCATAATATGAGAGAACTGTCACCGGTCTGAATACCAATTAAAGAAAAACAGAAATGACTTCCAACGCAATAGCCCACATGAAACAACATATTTATTCGTGCATCATGTTCTGATTGGCCAGTGAAGACTCAAGCCTAAACACCCCTATCAAGTTATTTAGTAATTGAAGCCCAGGATTAGGCACCAATGCCAGAATTGAACCATTCTTGGTTGTACAAATAATTTCATAATTTCTGACACAGAATCAGATCTAGGCCTAGCACACTAGCACACTACCTGTGATTTCTAAAAGTGTCTAGTTTGTCAGGAATCAATATTATTGTCCAGCTATGCATGGACATGAGTGGAAATATTTAGGGACCTCTGTGTTTGTGCGCGTGTGTGTGTGTGTGTGTGTGTGTAGGATCACCGAACACTCTGAGACATGTGAAGTGGGGTCAGCATTTCTTCAAAGATGGCTCCCTTCACATTGGAACCCCGGAGGTTCGCTTCCTGAAGATCACATCCGGACAAGTCACAGTTCTGAGGAGAAGAAGGAGGAGCAACACACTAGTATAACCCCTATAGATGTGTGTGTAGGCGTGTGTGTGTGCAGGCGTGTGTGTGCAGGCATGTGTGTGTAGGCGTGTGTGTGTGCAGGGGTGTGTGTGTAGGAGTGTGTGTGTAGGCGTGTGTGTGTGCAGGCATGTGTGTGTAGGCGTGTGTGTGTGCAGGGGTGTGTGTGTAGGAGTGTGTGTGTAGGCGTGTGTGTGTGCAGGCATGTGTGTGTAGGTGTGTGTGTAGGCGTGTGTGTAGGCGTGTGTGTGTGCAGGCGTGTGTGTGCAGGCGTGTGTGTAGGCGTGTGTGTGCAGGCGTGTGTGTGTAGGCGTGTGTGTGTAGGCGTGTGTGTGTGCAGGCATGTGTGTGCAGGCGTGTGTGTGTGCAGGCATGTGTGTGTAGGCGTGTGTGTGTGTAGGCGTGTGTGTGTGCAGGCGTGTGTGTGTAGGCGTGTGTGTGTGTAGGCGTGTGTGTGTAGGCGTGTGTGTGCAGGCATGTGTGTGTAAGCGTGTGTGTGTAGGCGTGTGTGTGTAGGCGTGTGCAGGCATGTGTGTGTAGGCGTGTGTGTGTGCAGGCATGTGTGTGCAGGCATGTGTGTGTAGGCGTGTGTGTAAGCGTGTGTGTGCAGGCATGTGTGTGTAGGCGTGTGTGTGTGCAGGCATGTGTGTGTAGGCGTGTGTGTGTGTAGGCGTGTGTGTGTAGGCGTGTGTGTGCAGGCATGTGTGTGTAGGCGTGTGTGTGTAGGCGTGTGTGTGTAGGCGTGTGTGTGTGCAGGCATGTGTGTGTAAGCGTGTGTGTGTAGGCGTGTGTGTGTAGGTGTGTGTGTGTGCAGGCATGTGTGTGTAGGCGTGTGTGTGTGCAGGCATGTGTGTGTAGGCGCATGTGTAGGCGTGTGTGAAAGCGCTTGTGTGTAGGCGCATGTGTTTACCTCAAGGTCTGTGCCAGCCAGTGTAGCTCCTCTCAGGTTGCAGTTCTTTAGTTTGGCGTTCTTCAGTGTGGCGACTCGGAGGTTGATACCAGTCATCTGACTACCCTCCATGTCCACCCCTTTGAGGTTGGCACCTAGGACACCCAGACAACACGTACATGACTAGAAACCCCAACATGACCAAACAGGTATTGAACTACGTTTTTGCATCAACAGTGTGCGTAACATCAACTGTATATTTTTGCGTTACCCTCCAGGTTGGCTTTTATTCCAGCAGGATCCTCAAAGTTACACCCTCGTAGAGATGCTCCCTCTGCGTTGGAACACAGCATCTTAACTCCCTGGAGGTTAGCCCCCTTTAAAACACACACCTCTGCATCAAAACACCGCATATTCAACACTGATAGCGTAGATACACACACACACACACACAGTACAATTATGCATTGATAATGTCTTACGTCGAGGCAGGCGGATGACAGGTCAGCCCTCTCCAGGTTAGCAACACTAAGGTTGGCATGGGCAAGGTTGGCAGCTCTCAAGTTGGCCATCTTAAAGTTGATGTAGCGCAGGTCCAAACGAGACAGGTCTGCACCACTGAAATTCAGACCCTGTGTGTGTGTATGTATGTGTGTGTGTGTGTGTGTGTGAGAAGACACGAAGATTATTGCCAAATGAGAAAAACCAGCATCACTGAAATCAGATTTGGCACACCAAAGAGAGGCCTTATTTGTCATTCAGCGGCTACCAACACATTAAAGTGACGTGAATAGTATAGTATACAGTCTGATGTATTGTCAGATGGCCAAACACCTTTGCAATGTGTGCCGAGTGTGTGTGTGTGACTGTGAGTGTGTGTGACTGTGAGTGTGTGTGAGAGTCTGTGTGTGTGTGTGTGTGACTGTGTGTGTGTGACTGTGAGTGTGTGTGTGTGTGTGTGTGTGTGTGTGACTGTGTGTGTGTGTGTGTGTGTGTGTGTGTGTACCTGACATCGCAGCTCTGACTTGGTGGGAGTAGCCAACAGAAAACGGACAAATTCCTTCCTTGTTAGTGGGGAATGGTCGTCCATGGGCTGTGAACTCTAGGTAAAAGACAAAATGGTGTACAAGCAGGTATCCCTATAGTATTTAACTTGATTATTCTTAGAGGGGACCTGTCAAAATATATTGTAGGCCTTTCGTGGTGAGGATGTCCTGTCCGCCACATCGTCACAATCGTTCAAAGGTTTGGCGTCACTGAAAAATGTTATTGTTTTTCAAATATCTACATAGCCGCTAAACAGAATAGAAACCGGAGTAAGACGACAGAGACATTAGAGTGTCTACATTCAGAAACAGACGCCTCACAGCTCTTCAACTGGCAGCATCATTAAATAGCACCTGCAACACAGCAGTCTCAACATCAACAGTGAAAAAGGTGACACCAGGGTGCTGGCCTTCTAGGCAGAGTTGTAAAGAAAAGGACATATTTCACCTCCCCAATAAAAAGAAACACATACAACGGGCACAAGAACACAGACATTGAACAGATGAAGATTGGAAAAAGATGTAAATGGATGCAAACCAAACGAATAGATGCTGCAGGAGGGCTTGATGCTGTATGTCAAGCATAGCGGACACAATGTGATGGTCTGGACGTGTTTCGCTGGTGGAAATGTGGGAGATGATTTTTACAGGGTAAAAGAGATCTTAAAAGAGGAAGTTTATCTTTCTATTTTGCAATGGCATGCCATACCCTTCGTATAAACGTATAGACGGATAGACATCGATCATGCACGCACCTTGATCAGGGTCTCCAGTTGCTCAGCTAGCTCTTCGATGCCAAAGAACTGAGCTTCCTCTAAGACACCTGAAAAGGTAAAATATACAAAGTAGCTTGTGGTGTGTGTGTGTGTGTATGCCTATAATGCTGTTGGTACTTCGTGTGCCACCAAACATGCAGAGTACCAATATGGAGGCTGGGGAATATGGAGGACAGGGTTACAGCTGGTACTCATCATCATGTTAATCCAACCATTCATATTATTATTATTATCTGATCTGAAACTACGTCAAATTGACCTCGACATGAACAGGACAGCAGTGCGTGACGCACTGTGTGTTGTGGCACGTTTCTCCCGTAACCATCTTTTAAAAAAACATCTATGACCTCCTGTCGGTTTGGACCAGACAGCATTGCCTTTGCGCAATGAAGAGCCTTGGACGCCCAACACCCCTTTGCCAAGTTTGTCGTACACACGCCACCCCCGAGCGGGAGCACCCCACAAACCTTGGAGGTCAGAGATTCTCTGACCTAGAAGTCTTGCCATAACAATTTGGCCCTTGTCAAATTCCTTCAGGTCTTCCATCCATTTATACTGCATCCAACACATTCACTAGAAGAACTGATTGTCCACTTAACACTAAATCTACCCAGACCGTGACATGTGCCCTTGTTAGCAGATGATCAATACGTTTCACTTAACCTGTGAGTGGTTCTAATATGTTGTCTTATCTGTGTGTGTGTTAAAAAAGAGTGTGTCTGTCTGATACCCATTGGGTTAATGCGGTTGTTGATGATTAGTTGTCCATGTCTCAGGTAGTTAAGGATTGGCTCAAAGTAGTCTGGACTTCTATCTATTAGATAGGCACCTTGACAGTCCTGCTTATTACCCCACACATCTATAGAGAGAGAGAGAGAGAGAGAGAGAGAGAAGATAAATGTGGACATGAATAATAATTAGCAGCAGAGAGCGGTACACCGTGGGGGTGATGTCATCACCTTTGTCTCTGAACATGTGGGCCAGCATGCTCTCCGGCTCTTTACTGACCAGTGTGCTCCTGCGGAGAGAGAAGACACACATTTCGCAGCGAATTCATCTTTGTCAATTAACTGGAGATGAGAGACAGCGGTTGCCAGGGTTACCGTGTAGTGGCGAAGCAGCGGCCTCCCACATTTAGAGTCAGCCAATCGGTGTGAGTCTGGAACTTATCTGGGCAGCCTGGGTCACCCTGAGGGTCTAAGTGCACAGATGTGTGTTCATCATAGCCAACTAAACACATTATAGAGAAATAATACAGATGCACATTTTGCCCACATCCCAAAAGTACACCCACATCAAAGCTCTTGGCTGAGTACAGCCCTATCACTCACCACTAGAGGTTGTAATCAACTCACCTTTACAGGAGTCTCCCTCAGACACATATAGTACGTCGTCATCCCTGCAGAACACACCCAGGGCAGGATTAATGCCAGTATGCGGCTACTCCGAGACCATGTGCTGCCTTTCTAAGAGTAGCTCTGCTATGTCACTCATAAGTTGCTCACCTTATGAGCGATATGTCGTCTATAAGACCGCCTGTTTCGTTAAAAACACTGCAGGCTCGTATTCCGAATTTGCAGCTGGCTACGGACAGAAGGTCTGTGAGTGAGCCATGCACCGCCACAACCTGCGGCCAAAACACACACACACACGATCAACACAAGCATTGATTATGACAATCCAGCTGCACATCTATCAATACACGACGGATAACCGGTGACCGCGTATTGCGTAGTCAGAGACGTCGCTAGACAGATCCAAGATCCGACATATTTATCTAAATACGATTATTCCATACGAACCTTGCCTTTGGTAGACGTTCCGTTAACAAACAGGGTAACCCTCTTCATGATAGTTTGGGTTATTTAGTCGCTAGGCACATTTTTTCCAGAATTTACAACTAGAGCTCAACATCACCTGCAAAAAAAGTCCATCAATTTTGTCTGCAGATCCCACGTAGTAACGCTAGATGTCGCTGTTCTACCGCGTTTCCACGCTTCCTTATAAATGTGTTCCTAACATCTACAGTAGGCCTAGTTATGCGCTCAAAAAGAGAAAACAAAAATAAATACAATGAAAAATAAGACTGCACCACTGCCGCACTTCTAACAAATATATTCTATATGAATGATTAAAAAATACACTGAAATACTTCTGGAAATATTTCATGATTAAACAAAATTGCAACTCTTTGGCAAAGCTATGAATCATTATGAATATCGAGTACCAAATGAAGTATTCAACAAACAATAACACACTACCTCCAAAGGTGGGTGAGGTTTGCTGCCTTTAGACTGCAGTAGGATTTACTATTCTATTGTCCATGCCATTGGTTGATTTCCTGAATTTAAATAAAAACGTGTGCCAGTAAAACTGGTTAATTTTGCAAGTTGAATACATTTAATGTATACCATGTGGTTCTTAATTTTCTTCATTCTTAAACATTGTACAGCACATCTATGCGCACATTGACACTTGTCTATGAACCTCTCAAAAACCACACACTGCAGGGTGCAACACTCTAACCACTTTATTAGTTCAATCTTTCATACAAAATAAAATACCATAAGCTCTACAGTGTATATGTCCTACACACAGTCATGATTTGGTGAATATCATACAATGCAAAAAGAAGTGTAGAGTTGTGTTCAGAAGACAAAATGGGTGAAAGTACTCAAATTTAAAGATAATTGGGTTTATGTTCTGTTTGGAAATAATAACACCTGAAATGCACCACATCAGAGTAATACACATACTACACAGTATGTTGCACCACATCAGAGTAATACACATACTACACAGTATGTTGCACCACATCAGAGTAATACACATACTACACAGTATGTTGCACCACATCAGAGTAATACACATACTACACAGTATGTTGCACCACATCAGAGTAATACACATACCACAGTATGTTGCGCCACATCAGCATAATTAATTGGATAATTTTTTATTACTTTTTACACAGGTCAGGAAACAGAGAGGAGGGGAAGCTGGTCCGGCCAATCAGGTACCTAACTGTAACTCATTATTTCTCAGCTAGCTCTCCACAACGGCTTCCTCCATCAGTGCGCTGGGTTCAGTCGTTTCCACTGTCCTCTGTGTCATCCTCCACGCCCTGACTTCTCTCCCCGTCTCGCTCTCTCTCAGGGTAGTTGAGGATGTGTCGGTTGGCCTGAATGAGGTACTGCTGTTGTTTAAAATACACCTTCAACACTCCCTTCATCACCACAAAGGCTATACCACCCTGAAACAAAGAAACCAAGCAAGGGTATGAGTTTGAGCGAGACCCGGTAGAAGTAGAGTCACTAGAGAAAATAAAATAACTTGCTAATTAGAACTAAAGTTAATGCTAGGAACATATTCAGTGTTAGCCTTGAGATATACTGAACAAATAAACTCCTACACGTGTGTTTGGTTAACCATCTCTGTGAGGATCCATTAAAACATTACAATTTATACAAAATAATAATATTTTCCTTAACCCAAATTCCAAACCTATTGTTCTCAATTGACATTCACAACTAACTCTCAAACCTTTTGTCCTCAGCGGGGGAAAAAAACCACCCCATGTTGAAAAATTATCCTTGGGATGATTTTCACAGAATAAGTTCCAACAACACAAATCAATCCCTCACCAGAACAGTACGTTGGAGAGACGAGGGTATCCTGCTGAAGATCAGTCGTCCCACCAGGCTGGCTACTGAGGGGAAGATGAGAGCTCCACAGAGAGTACGAGACACAGACAGATGGTCTCCTCCATGACCCCAATCTGCAGGAACACGGGGCAATGGGCGACCTATACCTTGGACGGAGGAGGTTGAACTGTGACTGAATGACATTACATTTGCAACATGTAGTATATACTCTATACTATAGCATTAACTAACCAACATATCCGCTCTGGATGAAACTGTACGACAAGACCTGTGTGTGTGTGTGTGTGTGTGGATATACCTGGGAGTAGCAGCTGTAATTTAGATGAGTGTCTTTGCCATAGCCTCAGAATGTAGTCCTCCCAGCGTATCATCTTGCCCAGAACCAGCATCACAGGGATAGTAGGTAGACCCATCAGAAGAAACAGAGGATCAGCTCTCTCCATCACATCCAACCCCTTCTTATGGCCCACCACCTAGACAAAGTCACCAGTTAAGAAAGCGAGGGAGGCCGACAAAACACAAGAGCGGAACAATTATTGTAATCGCATTTCAGACAAAGTACCGCTCCAGGGACAATAAAAAATGGCTTCTCAGAAGCGGCTGTACCCGTTTGGACGAGAGACTTATGGTACGACATAGAAAGTTTACTATTGTTTCCCTGACAAATATGAAATGTTATGGATTAATGTGCTACATGTTGTTTTTATTCTGTTTGTGATGATAGAAATGCTCATTGTCATTCCAAGGCACCCCAGCATGTCAGAAAACGGTATTAGTTATAGGCCAAATATGACTGGGTTCTGGGTATGACAGTGTTAAGGTTTAGGTGTCCTGTACCTGCATGACAGTCACAGCTCCATAAGTGACAGCTGACCAATAGACTGTTCCCACCACCACCCCCGCGGCAGCAAATGGACTGGCGCGAGACAAAGCACTGTCTACCTGCTGGAGGAAGTAGACCAACGGCCCTGGGGGGTACACAGACATATACACGCACTAATGAACTGACTCACTGGGATGTGAAAAAGCTCTCACTGTGTGTGTTTTATACCCCAACCCAAGTAAAACCATGCAGTGTGTATTACCCATTTTTGGGAAGACTATGCTGTACTCGGTTCCACACTGAGGGCAGCTGACAGCTCCTCCACTGTTGCCTTTCTGCTTCTCATCTAGCCAGCGCTGCAGACAGGCTTGGTGGATCCACTTGGTACAGCCTTTACACCTACAGGGGCTAACCCATTCTGCCACACGGTCTTCTCTCTCTGTCGCAAAACACACCCAGCAGTGCCTGTACACATACAGGGGGAGATATAGGTGAATACACAAAGACAGGCTGTAATATATATATTCACACACACACACACACACACACACACACACACACACACACACACACACACACACACACACACACACTTCTCAAGGGGCTCCTCTACACAAGCCATGTTCAGTCCGTTCGGTTCCTCTAGGTCCTTGTGTCACCATGGGCCAGCCAGACAGAACCTATACAAACACACACACGGCAATTTTAACAGACTTTGTTAACTTCACATTTAACAAGCTCAGCCTCAACATTGACTGGCTACAAAGGCCTGGCTAACTGATGAGCCTCCGTATACAACAACCCGACGCTATTATTATCTATCTGTATAAAGACATGCGATAGATGTTATGATTTTTGCTAACAGCAGTGTAGTCCATACAGTTTAGCAATCCCATCGCCTGGGGAATAATGTCAACAACACTGTCAGGTGTTTCAAGTAGCCATTATTGCTAGCCTTGTTAGCCAACTCACATAACTGGTTCGTTGTTGAAAACAGTGACAGTGGTATCTTACCTCGTCAATGACTGAACAGAAAAAAACGTAGCACCAAATCCCGAATTTTATATACGATTAACTGATGCGAATAGCTTATTTCAAAATCAGTTAACAATCTTTGACCTGCCTTTTGCTGCTGAAGAGCTGATGACGCCAGAAATGGAACAGAAACCAAGACATCCCGCTTGACGACCCGCCCCCATTATTATTTTTATCTAGACAGTCCACTGGTCTACTTATTGGCCCCGCCCCGCTGATTGCTTGACAACGAACGAGACAACTCACAGGCAAGTTATTTCCGGTAGAGGCGGAGCAAGCAGAATGGGCACTTGTTTTGCTGCAGTAGTTTCAAGTGAGCTAACTCGATTCTAGCTCGGTCTTTATTTGACGGCCAAAATACAACAGTTATTCCGTTTATGGATACTTTTTTAAAGCAAATAATTTGTCTCACTCTTTTTTTTAATTCTACCTTGCCAAATATGGTAAAGTAGATTTAGCGCAAGTAAAATCGATTTATAAAAAATACGATTGAAATTATTATCATGACATTAAAATCACCCTCACAAGTCGTTTATTGTGTGGGATTTGACGCCGGTTGACAGCAAGCACATGGTTATATCTAGCAGCATTCCGATTGGCTGCTGTCAATGTCTGTCTAAACGACCGCTCACGACACAGGGATAGGCTGTGATCATAGCAAGCAGCAGGAGGTGCAGCAGCGGCGACGACGAGTCGTCTAGATCAGTGACAGGGCGTTATTTACATGAAAACAGACGAGGTTTGATCAAATAATAAATAGAAACATATCTCCAATAATCAGTTCGTCATGGAGTCCTATGACATTATAGCTAACCAGCCGGTTGTGATCGACAATGTAAGTATGATGTCACACATCCACACCCAATCTCGCTAACTAGCTGAACAGCCAGGAAAGCTAGCTAACTATTGTGTTGTTGGAAGCTTTGAAAGCTGCCATTATTTAATACTAAATGTGTAGCATGCTGGCTTGCTGTTCATCTATATATTACAGTTGCACTTGAGTCTTCCCATCTTTATGTCGTGTACGATTAATGTTTTTCATACAATGTTTGTTTCATTGCATAGTTTGCTAAAAACATAACGTTTGCTGCAAACCCCGCTAGCGGTTTCAGTGCTGTGTTAGCATTCTAACGGGTAACGCAGTGTTAACTTGCTAACTAGCTTGCTACTCCGCTTGTTAGCGTACCTTCATGATCATCCATACACACGTAGCTACAAGCCTGCCCTGTAGTACCTGAATCATCGCCAGCATTAGATTTCAGAACCAGGAAAATATTTTTTCTAATCAATATTATGAAACCACAGTTAACGTCACCAGCCACGGCGATTGTACTGTACAATAAGCTGCCTGACACATCGGCTAGAAACAAAATTGTGTCGTTGGCACTCGGGAGACAACTAACCGCTAGCCGCCTATGCTAGGTCATCGTTTGCAAATATTGTACTAGTATATATCTTGCCCATCAGGTAAACACAAAGATCATGCGCCTAAGCACATATCACTGAGTTTACCCGTCATAGTTGCATGCTTTGGGTGTCTTCTGTTGCCGTGTAAATTAAAATGTTTTATTTTCTAGTATTTTAACCTTAAGGCACGTTCAATTACAAGGAAAGACAAGACCTTTGATACACGGATGGATCTTACTGTCTGCTGCCTAAGGCTTTGTCTTATGATCACTAGTCCCCACACACACATACACATACAAACACTATAGTAGTGTTAATTGTGGAGGTTGGGGACAGACCACACAAGCACCCAATTCTCCATCTCCCCTAAATGTTTTCTTATTTAACTTTTTGTTCTCAGGGTTCAGGTGTCGTCAAAGCTGGCTTTGCTGGGGACC
This sequence comes from Dallia pectoralis, assembly GCA_029465975.1. Classification (NCBI taxonomy): domain Eukaryota; kingdom Metazoa; phylum Chordata; class Actinopteri; order Esociformes; family Umbridae; genus Dallia; species Dallia pectoralis. The sequence goes on from CM055758.1 coordinate 8,861,982, forward strand.
AAATACCTAAATATTGTTTCCCCAACTAGTAAGTCTATTCAAGTTGACACATTTCACATATCATTTATTCATGTGGGTTGTGTTTCTGAGTGTGTCGTGTTCTGTTTGTGTCGTGTTCTGTTTGTGTGATCCAGCGTCGGTCGTCCCAAGCATGTTCGTGTGATGGCGGGAGCCCTGGAGGGGGACCTCTTTATCGGACCCAAAGCCGAGGTATGTTTTATACCATAGTGTTGTTAAAAACAGACCACACCCACAATACTAACCCGTCTCAACAAACCACCCATCCTCCTCTTATACCATCCACTTATACCATCCACCCTCAGGAGCACAGAGGTTTGCTGTCAGTGAGGTATCCTATGGAGCACGGTATAGTGAAAGACTGGAATGACATGGAGAGGATTTGGCAGTATGTCTACTCCAAGGAACAGCTGCAGACCTTCTCAGAAGAGGTGGGTTCTCCTTTCTTGTGTATCCAGATCTGCAGAAAACTTTGGAGGGCAATGCTAGTTACCAACATGGTATGCTTTTTTCCTCACAGATATTTATTCTATTACAGAGAATATCTAACATTTTCATCCAGTCAGTTTTTCTTATTTTTTAGACATCGCAAGTATGAAAAGATATAACATATTGCCATATATCTGGCAAAGTTAAGATAATTTTTTTATAGTGAGAGTATGGGCTTGATGTGCAGACTGACAGATTTAATTTAATGTTTTTCTATTCCTGATTTTATAGCTCAAAAAGTATTTCGATAGATGCCTTCACAGCAATTTTTTTTCAGCCGTGTTTATTACTTCTTGCATGCACACGTATGTTGAATGTCTATGCTTTGCAACTGGACTCTCTTGCCTGTGCCTGACAATATGAAGAGCTAAACTTGTCATTGCAAGTCAAGTTGTTCGTCATGAGGCACAGAAGTCAGAATAAAGTGATAAAAGATATCGCCGAAAACATTTGGCATGCCGAAATTTGGTGTTTAGGTTGTAAGAAAGCAGTGAGTATGAGTGCCTACGAGAATACATGAGAGTCATGGGAGTGATGAATGAGTGCCTAGTAGAATACATACGAGTCATGGGAGTGATGAATGAGTGCCTAGTAGAATACATACGAGTCATGGGAGTGATGTATGAGTGCCTAGGAGAATACATACGAGTCATGGGAGTGATGGTAGCTACTTTACTGATGGATCATGCTATCAGTGTCTGAGTTGTCAAGTTCTGTATGTCACCAGAATAGCAAGACACTTGTCAATATCCATTATTTAACTAGTGATTTGTATCAGCTTTTGTTTAAGCTGCCTTTGATAAGATTCTCATTCATGTTTTACAGTTCCATATTCTCCCCGGTTAGTCAAAATCGTACAGATTGGTTTTGCACACTGCATACATGTGAAAAACATTAAATATATGTGCTATCTCAAGTTATTTTATATGCAGCATTTCATTTTTTTAAATGACAAAATGTGTTTTGTGTTGTCATTTTTTAACCTAGCAGATTAATTTATTATCACAACATATTTGTTTAGCTGCAGCCTACCAAGAACACTGCTAATGCTATCCCAGATGTTTTTAGGGCCAACAAATGGAAAGTTCTTGACTGGTATAGCCTAGTGGATCATCTGATCTGAATTCAAGTGAACAGGCAAAAAGCACCAAAAATGAATCAGAACAAATGATGGCTGCAGTACAGGCCTGGCAGAGCATCAAAAGGGAACCAGAGTGTGGTTTCTGTTAGTTGAGGACTCCAGCTAATCAGTGCATGTAAAGACTTATCGACCACACACTGAACACGACTACTATATTGAAGATTACGTTAATCTGCCTAAATATATTGGCTCCCTAAATATCAAGACTTTACATTGTCAGCTCTCGTGTTCATGCAATAATGATGCAAACAAAGCCTGTGACCTCTACAATGTGTACGTACACAGATATAAGTGCAAGTCAGACAGGTGTCTCAGAGGAACATCTACACTACCCTGTTTGACTATAAAAATCATTGACCAACTAATTTGACATCTGTGCGAAATGACAGATTATAAGTCACTTTTTTTCTTTGTCTCTCTCTCTCTACCAGCATCCTGTCCTGTTGACAGAAGCTCCTCTCAATCCAAGTAAGAACAGAGAGAAGGCAGCCGAGGTGTTCTTTGAGACTTTCAATGTTCCAGCTCTGTTTATCTCCATGCAAGCAGTCCTCAGTCTGTAAGTATGTGTGTGTGTGTGCGTGTATATGCGTGCATGTGTGTGTGCGTGTATATGCGTGCATGTGTGTGTGCGTCTATATGCATGCCTGTATGTATGTGCATGCGTCCGTCCGTGTATTCACTCCCGTTTATCCGTCTTACCCAGGTACGCGACAGGACGTACGACGGGGGTGGTGCTGGATGCAGGGGACGGCGTGACCCACGCGGTGCCCATCTACGAAGGCTTCGCCATTCCCCACTCCATCATGAGGGTGGACATCGCAGGCAGGGACGTGTCCCGCTATCTCCGGCTGCTGCTGCGCAAAGAGGGCTACGACTTCCACACCTCCGCCGAGTTCGAGGTGGTCCGCACCATTAAAGAGGTACCAAGGGAAACGCGGGACCCCCGTCGCTGATATTGGTGAAGTGCCGAGGGACATGTAGGGCTTTATCTGTCGTGTTTCTGTTCTTAGAGAGCCTGCTACCTGTCCCTGAACCCCCAGAAAGATGAGACTCTGGAGACTGAGAAGGCCCAGTACACTCTACCTGATGGCAGCACACTGGACGTGAGTACACACACACACACCATTGATCAGTAAACTGATCCACCACCAGTAACTGAAATTGGAGCGATGCCTCTTTGTCTAGATTGGTCCGGCGAGGTTCCGTGCACCAGAACTATTGTTCCGGCCTGACCTGATCGGAGACGAGAGCGAAGGGATCCACGAGGTTCTGGCGTTCGCCATCCAGAAGTCTGACATGGACCTCAGACGCACACTCTTCTCTAATATTGTACTGTCTGGAGGATCAACATTACTCAAAGGTCGCACACACGCACACAAGCACACACACACACAAGCACACACAAATACACACACATTATACACACAGACATACACACTGTAACAGTGCTGATAATATCACTGTGTTGGAAAACGGCTTGTTTTCTCACGTGGTTTAGGCCTCTTAGCTCAGCAGATGTGGTAGCTAACAGTGTTTTCTACTGCAGGATTCGGGGACAGGCTACTAAGTGAAGTGAAGAAGCTAGCCCCAAAAGACGTCAAGATAAAGGTAAAGTAGCTAATGACAAAGCTTGCTCAGGGAGAATTAGCTACAGGGTGTGTGATCATTTATATCCCTGCCGAGGTTGGCAGTATTTGAGAGGATGGGTTTAGCAGATCTTAGACAGGATGTTGTATGCCTAACAAGCCACAACTGACTTCCTGTTTCATTTCTGTCCAGATCTCCGCCCCTCAGGAGAGGCTGTACTCTACGTGGATCGGGTAAGAGATCATTAACACTTTCACACACACACACACTCACTTTTATTCTTGTAACTCCATAACCTCTCCTCCTCCCTCTATTGTGTGTAGTGGCTCCATCCTCGCTTCATTGGACACCTTTAAGAAGATGTGGGTCAGTAAGAAGGAGTACGAGGAAGACAGAGCACGTGCCATCCACAGGAAGACCTTCTAACCCTCTGACCTGAAGCTTCTCCCAACCCACACCCACCCACCCACACACACACTACGCTCCAGTGCTCCTGTGTTGGTCCTCAGTTGCCCCACATTACCCGTCTCTAACCACCCCCACAGTGTCCCACGCCGCTGCTATCCTGTGTCGGCTCCTGCCGCTACCTGCCCTGCCCTCTGCTTCTCCCACCATCTGGCCAGGGGAGGTTCATTCTCTCCACCCTCCAGTTCAGCATGCCTTCTACCACGACCTTCAACCCCGCGGGTGAATGGAACGAGCAGGGTTCCCTTTAGTGCAAGCCTGTCGATACTGTGGACTGTCTGTTTTTCTCTTTTTCACAGGGGCAGTGCTATACTCTACTGTAATCGACCCTGAAGTATTTATATTATTACGAACGACCCTGTCCCGTATGATACCTTGTGTCATATCATCCGATGACAATGAAGGCGTTTCGTTATTGAAAGAATTCCATTCCAAAATGAAGACATATTTTTTAGGTTATAAATACACATGTAAATGTAACTGGCTGAGTCGCTGCTGTTTCGTTTTTGCTTCCATTTAAAGGATTTGATTATGTTGTGGGTTATGGTTATGACGGTTGGGGTAAAGAGAACTTCTCTGTTTTAATTTGGCTTGTTGAACGGTCAATCGATTAATTAGAAAACATTTGAGGAACTTTAACCCGTTCCTCATGTGTTCAACACCGATGACAACTGGACACGTTTCGATGGCGGCCGTGCCATCACAACCGTATATTGATGTGGCATAATGTACCTCCATTCAGTTGTTTTTTTCTCCGTCTGAAAACGCAATTGTAAAATGGTTTGATAAGTGTCAACGAGATGTAACTCACTCAGTACCCAACCCAATTGTTTCTGTGTCCATGTGACTGTTGTAGATTTGGATCCGAAACCTGGGGACCCTTTGAATGCCTCGTACAGATTAAACAGGACAGCATGCACTCCGTGAAAGAGTAGCATGAGCGCTAACATCTGGCGCGTTACAATGTTATTTGTCTGTGATGGCCAAGAGCTGATCTGAGAGCTGTGTGCCTGGACAGGTTCAGCTGTTGAGTCTATGTCTTCTTACCGCAGTGGGACCCAGGCCAAGATGTCCCCCATAGACTCTAGTGTAAGATGGACCTTCTGACCATTTCAGCTTTGAATAGTGTTGGGCGATGTGAACATTTGATATTGGGGCCCATGCTATACAGGGTCCAGCTAATTCACATTGCGAGAGATTATCTAATTCTAGATGTGGTTAGCTACTAGCTGGATTACACCTTAAACTTGTTGTCAGCGGTTGGCATGTTAAAGGTCAGGGGTCAAGCTAGTGATATTGTGGAAGTCCACAGCAACTCTTCTGACTTCCACTCTAGTCTAATCTATTCTCTATTCACTCTCCAGTCTAATTATTTGTTCACTTCTCCAAAGGCTCCACATTTTGCTCCATAAACTGATCTGGCCTTTGAATAAGAACTTTAATATACCATTAGTGTATGTGTGGAATAGAGTAGTTGACAGAGCAATCTGTTGTTGCTATTGACTGTAATCGGACCATGTTCATAATACGTTTGTAAAAGCCCAAGAAGGATTATTATCAGTACATTTTCTACCATTATTCACTATTAGAATACTGTGTTATGGCCATTCATGTTTACCTGCGTCTCAGTGGAAGTAAGGTTGCTTAAACATGTCTGCCGTACATCTGTGTCCCAGCGCCTGAGACGTCCACTAGCTTCTAAATGTTTTTTAAAAGGTTCTACAATTCATCGGCCTTGTGTACAGTGGAGCGCTTTACAAAAAGTCAACAACCAAGAAAATTTCAACGGGACTTAAAATGTACAATACTGTTCAAGTGTTGCTTTTACTTTTAATTTTGTAAATTCAGGTTAAATAAATAAGTTAATTACTGCTGTTGGAGGCATCAGATGGGTTTTGTGTACATTTTTCATGATGATTCAATTTGGCCTCTACAATTGACTCCAAAAACCACATGTGGCCACGGCAGCACATCATGGGTATTTTACAGTGGAAGGCATTAGGTGTGACAACTGAGGATAGATAGTGCTTTGGTTACTCTTCATTTGGATTGTTAAAATAAACATCTTAAGATGCTCTTCTGATATTCCTGCTATCAAAGGATATATTCTTGTTAAGGATATGGTTCTAATAAGCGTAGCTTACTGCCTAATAAGGCTGTTTTCAGCGCGTGCCGTCATAACAACGCTGCCTGGGCAGGCGTGGATTACCAGACCAGACCTCTGCCCTGTGGTATTTGGAACCAAGTTCTGTAAGTACAAGCTGCACCGCCGTGGATTGGACTTGTTCCAGGACATCCCCCCCGGAGAATATCAGATGCGCAGTCTGATTGAGATGTGGAGAATATGGAGACCAGGGCAAAGCTCTTCATCATCATGTTCCTGTAACCATTCCCGAATAATGTGTGCGCCCCACCACGAGCCTGGCCGTTTCAGAGAAGCTCCGACCCTGTCTTCTGGCCATAAAGATAATGGTGGCACAGGTCCAACTATAGTAGAACTAATGTTACGCCTGTACGGAGGCTACGACGTTCTAGTTTTCGTTAAGGCGTGGCTTGGAGGCTTTTAGTGGAGCAGACGAGAGGTTAAACAAGGCTTTGTTTGCTGTGTGTTATCTTCGGTTGTAGAATATTAGGAAGCAGAACTCTTATTTCCCAAATGAACCTGACACAAATGTTCTTCCTATTTATTGCTATCTTCTGTTTTTTTCCCCCACAACCCTGTGAACTATAATGTTCTGCGGTGCGCTCAATTATTTTTGCCAGCAGGTGTCCCAGTGAACATTGTGTTGCATAAGGCCCTAGGTAATGTGCAATACAATTGTCTGGAAAGCGTAGCGGTTGAAGAAGCTCTCCACGCCATCACTGTCTTTATTCCTAACTATTTATTCTACATCCATCATGTTGACTACGAAAACCGATTGTTCACTTTGCTGAGGATGCTGGTTTAAGTGGTTGTGGCCTCTTACATATATTTCACTTATGTAGCTTGTTGTATATTCCACTTATAAAGGCTACACAATTGAGTTTTTGTGATGGAAAAAAAACAAAATAACAACATAGCAGAATAATAAGAAAATACAGAAGACGAATAATTCACAAAGTAATACAGATTTTTTTTAAATAAATTCAATTACCCACTCTGACCACCAGATGTAGATGTTACATCATTGGAGGAGGAGGAGTAGGAACCACAATGAATTATAGGTGTGACACCATGTATCCAGGAGACATCTCGCTGGCAGATGTTTTTCGGGTCCAGGTGAGCAGATGACACTGCTTAGTGCCACCACCCGGAACAGAAATGTCTTTTGGCGGTAAGAGCTCTTGGTAAGCAGACCAGGGCCACATTCAGTTCAAAGTTCAAATATTTTTTGCAAATAGACATTCTGTCGGTAGAGCAGATGTAATTAATTTCTACATGTTCTTCCTCATCACTTTACAATTTACCTTCATGTTCCAGAAATAGGAACAGCCGCCTCTCATTCTGTTGTGGCTCCAAAAACCCAAAAGACAAGGTTTTTCAACGTAATTAATTTGCACAGAAGCACATAAGTGGGATCAATACTTGAATCAACTGATAGCGACTAACATAACAGTTTATATATTTACAGCATAATAATAATAATATAATCACTGTATTATTGTTCTGCTTCTGCAGAATTCATACACTATCATTATGTAATATTCATCAGCAGTGATTCTCCATTGATGAACAGTTTTTTAAAGAGTTTATTCGATGGAAGTTGGCAATTGCATAAAAAGAGCCACTTGAACCCATGATTTGCATAATTGCATAATTCTCTGATTATCTCCAGATGAGTAACACAAATATTCACTACAGAAGGCATCTCTTCACTGCAGAATAAATCAGTAGTGGTAAGGGAATTCTACCATGAAGATAACATCTGGATCAGCAATCGTTTTCGCCAAATCATCCAAATCAAAATGTCAAATGGATACACACACACACATGTCAAGTGTGTTTGTTGTGGGCAGGCCACACTGTTTTGACACAATCAGTCACATATTTATGCTGTGGAATTGCTTTGTGATTGAGTAAATGCTGCCCAGTTCAGTTGTCAATAGAGCACGGTGAGAAAAAGACTAACTGTTATATTAGTCTGCCTCGTTGTTTTAATCAGTTTTCACGTAATGAGGCACCTAATGGCTCATTGAAAGCTTGACGCCAGGTGGGAAATATACTGGGCTACGTCTTAATATGCTGGTTGCCTTGGAAACAAGACGCAGACTTCTTCCCCTGACAGCTGTGACGTCAGGCTTGGGATGAGTGCCCCTGTTACGTTCCCCTGCCGTTATTATGCTGGAGAAATGGGTCGTGTGACGTGTCCCAGTCCGCCCTGGTGTCCACGCTTGTTAGTTTGTGTTTTTCAGGTGGTGTTCGGAGCAGCCAATCCAGAGCAGCCAATCTAGAGCAGCCAATCCAGCGCAGCAGCCCCCCCCATCAACAGCCACTCATAACTGCTCCCATCTGGATCCACTTAGCATCAACCAATCAGATTCCTGCCTCAGATGCTTAATGCTGCCAACTGTTGCTATCCATTATTTTAGAAATGGTCGGATAATGTTTGAAATAAGTTATCTCTAATGAGTGGTAGATTAAACTATGGTGTGGGTTGTTGTTTGGTTTTATTTCCCTTGCCTTATCTTTCTGAATGAGACAAAAGTCACAGAGAAAAGAATGTGAGAATAGGGGAAGATGGCAAATGGACCAGAGGGTGTGACATTGTAAACTGACCACATGTCTTCCTGTTTAATCCTGTACAAAAGGAAGATACTTTTGATTCTGGTCAGAGGTTCATGTTTGGTCGAATTTGACTGGATGTGGATTTCCCCGTTAATAGGAGGGGTAGTTTTCTGTAAGATTCTATAATGAACATAATTGTGGACGAGAATTGTCTCTTGAGCATTACAGTGGTTAATACATTTTTACCTCCTTTGTCTCTGTCTATATACCTGAGTTAAGACCTGGGTCGACCACTCCCTGTACTTTTTCATTTCTAGTGGATATGAGTTTCTGTTGGCTAGATGAGTTCGTTTTTTTGGTTGGATATATGGTTTCTTTGCTCTGGTTCCGCTCAGACACATTCCCCCCATTTCTATGTAACGGTTGACAATAAACCTCGTTTGAACAAACACACCGTCTGTTCTCCTTTGCGGAGCGCTCGTATGGCCGCATATTATGCTCTCCTCTTCCCAGAGTGCGTAACTGCGACGCGAGAGACTTTTCACTCTGACAGCTGTGACGTCAGGTTTGGGATGATTGCGACCGGGCTTTCACAATGTGTGTCATCCCTTTCTATTCAAACACAGCTGGAAATATTTCCAGACAATTGGCTTTTTCGCTCGTAGGTGCTCACGTTCTGCCCACGCGACGCATCGTTCACTTCGTCTGCCAGGATATATCTGGGGGGGAGGGTTTCTTCTCAGACTGGCCCGAGCCTTTTGATAGGTCTGTGCGCATCCCTTCGGTGTGTAATCTACGGAGGAGCAGTTGACAGAACCAATCGGAAACGCAGCCAGTTCAGATGCTCTAGCGTAGCCGCTGCTGAACCATATCAGATCTGACAGCTAGATATATATGTATTGGGTGCGTGGACAACACTATTTCTTTAGTGCTTAAACCTTTGTTCCTGCTCACCTACAGGCCTGTTGATTGGGGGGGGGGGGGCAGGATCCCTCCATTTCCTGTGGACCGCGACCAGTTACCTTGTCTTGCTAACGTTCAGGGAGTAATGGGTGGCCTCTCACAGCTCTTATAGGTAGGCGGTCTTCTCATCAGTGATCGACCTCGCCACTGTTGTCTCATCAGTGGTACTGGATTGGCTGTGAAGTAATTACAGTGGGTGTCCCCTGTGTTAAAGGATTAGAGTGGCACCGTTATTTCATTCTCGGCACCCTGGGGGCGCCCCACAACAGGTCCTGAGCACATTATTTACCTCTTATTCACCTTACTTCTACCTATTGGACTTGTTGGTTTCCGTGTAAAACCGAGTTCTGTATTGAGAACAGGGCCGCGGAACGTAAAGAGTGTTTGCAACGCCACAGGATTTATGTCATACGGAACTGTTCCGGTAAGGTCGTCTGGCGGGAAACGGAACGATTCAGTGGGAAACGGAGAAATGTGTAGCGATGAGGCCAAACACTTAGGAAAGTTGAACAACCTTTTCAGACTCTTGAAACTAGTGAGGTAGGCTAGTTGATTGCAGGTGCAAGTTGTAGGACGTCACGCAATCAGGGACATTTAAGGCTTGTTTTGAACACGCTTGGAAAAAGAGACATGGATAAAGTATAGAAATATAGTAATTTCTGAACTTGTTGGGACCAGGCCAGAGTACAATAAGGAGAGAAGAGGAGTTTAGTATAAGGTCAGGGGTCAAACAGGAATTAAAAGGAGTTTGGGTTGAGGCCAAGGGACAAACAGGAATGAAGAGGAGTTTGGTATAAATAACTAGAGTGATTCGAGTTAATATTTGATTAGGCTGGCTGTCATCACTTACATGTCGATGATTCATGTATTTCTACTTGTCATCTTGATTTATTGCTTATTGCGAGTTGTATTCCGTGCTCCATGATATGAATCATCTTCTAACACATGACATATAGCCGACTGGCTCGGGCACTTTGACGCGAGTGAAAATACCAACACAAGTGGGGGGGCAGTGTCGGGTCGTGACCTTTGATTCAGCCGCTTCCTGCTTTCTGCGTCACTCTACCAGGTTGTAGCCATGCAGGCATTCTGCATATAGGGCGGTGGAACAAACGCAACCCCATAGGCCGTCCGTAGGACATCCGTAGCGGAACCAATGGATGAGAGGGCAAACACGACAATGTTGGGTCGACATGTGAAATATATATTTATTTGAATGTGTTATTATATTTAACCGATTATATTTAACCAATTATATTATATTTAACCGATAATATTAGATTTAACAGATCAAAGGAGCACGGTGGAAACCGAATGGGCAAATTATTTATGTAGCCTACATGTGGCGCCCCTCTGTGAACGTGCCTGTACACACATAAGTGAAATCCCCAAACATCTCCTTCCAATCTCGCCCTTTATTTACGAATTTCAGTGTGCGTCGCAAAGCTGTGTCCCAAAGCTGGGAGAGATATAATTATCCTCTTCCAATGATTTAGAAAAGACGCCGGCTTTATGAGTATTTACTCCACATGCAATGTAATCTGCTCTTTGGAAATCTACAGGAATTACAAACGCAAAAGGAAGGAAAAGCAGGAGGGAACAACCTCTTGTCACACACGACAACGCTTGTTAAAGAAGCTCTACCTCCTCCCTCCACCCCTCGAAATAAGCTCTAACTCCTCCCTCCACCCCTCGAAATAAGCTCTAACTCCTCCCTCCAGCCCTCTCAAGAAGCTCTAACTCCTCCCAACACCCCCTAAAGAAGGTTAAACTCCTCCCTCCAAAGAAGCTCCAACTCCTCCCTCCACCCCTCGAAATAAGCTCTAACTCCTCCCTCGCCCCTCTAAATAAGCTCTAACTCCTCCCTCGCCCCTCTAAATAAGCTCTAACTCCTCCCTCACCCCTCTGACGATTCCGGAGTCGCTGTGAGGTTACAGCGGAATAGATGAAGAGAAGTTTGAGAGAGCTCAAATGGTAAAATCATCAAAACAAACACAACATTCCCTACTCAGTTTTAGATGTTAACCCTACAAATAACGCACACGCACAGAGACACAGGGTTGACTCTTGTATTCAAACACTTCACATGTAACACATCAGTCTGTGAAAATCAATAGGAATACCACAAAAGAAAAAATGAATGTTGCGTTCACAGGCTACGCCCGTTCAAGGCTGTTCTGCATTGATCGAAGAACAGAAGATGAGACGAAACAAGAAGAAAAAAGTTTTTAATATAGAACGTCAAGAATCCGTAGCGAAGGTGGTGTTTACCCAGGTTGTACTGTCCAATGATTGGCCGTCGGCTCACGACCATACGTCACTTTCAAACATCTCTATCGAGCTCCGGTTACACTGGAACCCATTCCTAACAATCATTTTCTGGGCCATCAAGCGCACATTCTTAAAAAACCATTCACATAACATTCAGCTGAATCACAAATACATTGTAGTTTAAAGTGCATATAAAAAAAGTCCATCTAGTGCAGATGTATGTTTCATGTAGTGCAGAAACATACATCTATCCATCGGTTGTCCAGATGCCGAACCAACTATAGGGTCATTAGATAAAGATCTGTGTTTACTGTACCTGTAATCTGTGTGAAGTTCTCTCTGTGTATGAGTGTGTGATCATTAGAAAGGGCAAACACACTTAGGGTGGAGATTGTCTGCACACACACTCACACACACTCACACACACTCACACACACACACGAACATTCATAAATGCATGATGATTAGTGTTCAAACACAGCTTAGGGGATGATTATGTACGTTCTGACTCATACAGCTTTAACCACCTGTTGTCTGTTTTCACCAAACTGTGTGTGTGTGTGTGTGTGTGTGTGAGAAATTCTGCAGCAACCTGAGTCCGCCTACTAAACACTTCTCCATATTACACAGAGATAATGAAATTGTGGGGCACCGAGGCAACACAGAGGAACATCCAAAACACAACATTCACTCCCACTTCACACCGCCACACAGTTGGTTGCACCTCTATTCACAAGCAGAATTTTCGCCTCACAGAGCAATGATGGTTGAGCCTTCTGCCGTAATATGGGGGGGGGGTGAGTGTGATGGGTTGGAGGAGAGAGGGATGGGTGAGAGAGTGATGGGATGGAGGGCAGGGGAGAGGGAGGGGTTGGAGGGGAGAGGGATGGGTTGGAGGGCAGGGGAGGGGTTGGAGGGGAGAGGGAGGGGTTGGACCTTGGAGTTGAGGGCTTAAGCCGAGGCATGGAAACAGTCTAGAGATGTCGAGTCATATTTGTCATGGTAAGTTGGGATGATGTTTGGGGGCACTAAACACGAGTGGGAGTAAACAGCTGGTGGCGGCTCTGTGTGTGTGTGTGTGTGTGTGTGCGCGTGTGTATGAGCGATTGTATAAATCTGTGTGTGCGCATGCCCACAGCAAATGCCAGATTTAATCTGAGCGGAGTGTGTTTTACTTAGCGTGTTCCCAAAAGCTGAGATTGATGTGATTATTTATAAGTTCTCAGACAGTATGTCTTTCCCGGTAATACGTTTGTACTATACTACAGGGATTTGGAATACGGCTTGCGATTAATAGTTGGGAGAGATGGAGATAGAAAGACTTTTACCCTCCGGAGGCCGGAGTGCAGACGATTCCCTAAGTGGGAATATTAGGGACTGGCTGTCATCCGTTGAGCCTCCCTGATCTACAGCCTCATCCTTTCTGCTTCAGACAACTCCCGTTGGGTTGTCATGCCAACCGGTCTGGCTAATGTTATTTTACAGTGGCTTCTCATCATTCTGACTGTCCGTGAAGTTTCAACCTCCTTTGATTCCCGTGTGCCGTCCTAAACACTGAGTCTTAAAGTATCACCAGCGAGAGCAGTTGTTTGTGGAATAGAATAGTCAACTAGATATTTAGTAGACTAGGATTGTTGTTAAGCAAAAAAGCTACGCTAATATGTAAAGAACTGTTGCACAGCTGGGTGTTTTTCATTTATTCTTTTTACAGAACATGGATGTTAGAATTTATTGTGTGTCACTAATAGATTCAAAGGGCACCTGTTTTTCACAGGCAGTCCGCCAATTTTGGTGACCTGTCCAGATACAGAGCCATCCTCTCTCCGCTGTCTCGATGAAAAAGACGAACGGTGTGTTTAGCGATCAAATGATCTACTAAGAATTGCATGTCAAATGAGGTCTAATTAGACCTCCCAATAAAAGGTCTGTGTCTGTAACCGTTCAAACTATCACACTCGCTTCGTGACCTAATGCCAGACAACTGGGGGATTCTGAAATTTCACATATTTGAAGAATTATGAATAAACCAGAAATTAAGTATTTGGAGGCAGGTGACAATGAGACTGGGCAGGTGGGATTGTCACTGCGTGTTTGTCAGAACTAGAAAACTATTTAGCACACTGGATAATTTGGGTATTAATTGCCTCTATCATACAGATATATCCTGAACACACACGTTCCCCAATAGATGCGTTTGCTCTCCTGAAATGCACTAACACAGCGGTAAAGAAAACGTTACAGAGCCTCTTCCAACTGATAGTCAAAACAATTAGAATGTTCCAGAAGATCCTTACATTATTAACGCACCATCGAGAGAACATATTCTAGTACTCATCAGTGGGATTGTATGACTGGAATTTACTGCTTGGTATTTACAGCCTTGGATATAACAGTTGGGATTTTCTGCTGGCTATTTACCGTCTGGTATTTAATTTTTAACTGTCCTTGTGGAGACCCTAAACAATTTCATATTGTAGTTTTACTTTCCATACATCTAACCCTAACTCCTCTACCCTACCCTAACACAAACCTTTGGTCATGGAAAAGAACCTTTACTTGTGGAAACTTAACCTCCTTTCAACCTCAAAAGCCATTTTCAAAATGAGGACTGGAAAAATGTCTCGAATTTTTGGTTCACAGGACTTTTGGTTCACACACGCACGCACGCACACACACGCAAACACAAAAGTACATTTGCTAACGCAAATTTTATACATGAGGGATAAATATGGATGGATCCTTAAAACAATAAAGCCAATTTGAAACAACAAAAACAGTCAATATTAAAATTAATTGCATATGTACAATATCAAGCTGGATGTGAGAGTCATTGCAGTCTCATCACAAATGAAACACCAGATCAAGAAGAACAATAATTTCTTCAGAAATCACACTGAGTTTTTTTAATGAGACTAGTCAATTTGTTAAAACCTTTTGACGGAAATATAAAAATCATGAAATGTATATATATAAATAGTTTTTCCTTCCGTTTTGTACAATCATAAATTTGATGTGGATTAATTACCAAGATATACAGTTGCTAACCACTATAAACCAGACAGTCAGCCAGACATACGATTAAACCAGACAGTCACCCAGACATACAGCCGGCAAACTGTAGGACACAGCTGTCAGTCAGCCCGACCCACTGGCTCACTGTAGGACACACAGCTGTCAGTCAGCCCGACCCACTGTAGGGCACAGCTGTCAGTCAGCCCGACCCACTGGCTCATTGTAGGACACAGCTGTCAGTCAGCCCGACTCACTGGCTCACTGTAGGACACACAGCTGTCAGTCAGCCCGACCCACTGTAGGGCACACAGCACCAGCACCACAGAACTCACTACCACGCCACAGTGCCATTACTCCTCTCTCGGTTTCCTGTCTCTTTTTTTCTTCGGTCTCAGACTGACCTTGCTGATTGCTAAACAGCTTATACATTGTCGCTCAAATGTCACAGGGAGGGAGGGAGGGAGGGAGGGGGGAGGGAGGGATGTGGGTGTCAACAGTGTTATTCTCATGTTGCAAACACAACTGTCTTATCAGCTCAACACACCCTTGATTTCGGAATTGTCTGTCTGATTCACCGTCTTCCTCACCCACCATCGATCTGCCCGTCTGGCAGGAAAAAGGCTTAACACCTGAGGATGACGCCAAGCTCTGGCGACGGCAGTTCTTCTGGGTCAAACTGTATAGCTCAGAAACACGCAGTCACCATGAACACAGAACCCACGCGTCCCCGCGTCTGTCAGTCTTTCTGTCTGCCCAGGCTGTTTGCTACCTGGCGTAGCTGCGTGTCGCACTCTCTCCATGCTGTTCCGTCGATGTGCAGTATGGATCTGTTTGTTTGCTTTTAGCTAAGTGCATTCATATACTCAGCTCATTCTACGATGCTTTGTAGGAATTCGGAAATCGACCGATCATCATTGGAGACTGGAGCCAACCAGCTCTGCCAATCTTGTCTGTCCATTAGCATTTGCTATTCTCTGCTAACCGTGATCGTTAGGGTGTTCAATCTGTAATTTACGTGCTTGATGTGAACTGTATCCCGGCTGTTCACGCGCTACCTGCTGGCTGTACACGCTATACAACGCCAGTTAGCTTTCAACAAGGAGCTTTAGCCGTTGACGCTCTGTCGACGCGCCGTTAGCTATACGTGCTAACGCTCGGCTCTGCCCGCGGAAGGGGCACGGCGCTCACTGACCCGGCCCGGTTCAGCGTCGACGTCTTGGTGATCCCCTCGCTTCCGACGGTGGACAGCGGGAAACTCTCGTAGCTCTCCGGCGCCCCCAAGCCGCAGTGGCAGCGCTGCAGCTGCGTTTTCAGCTCCCTCTGGAAGTTACTGTTCAGGAAACCGTACACCTGTGAGCGGACACACACAGATTCATTGCAGGACACCGCCACTTAAATGTGTTTAATTGCACCTCAATTCCCACCATACTAAAGTAGGTAATCAATCTCGTTCAACTCCGCTCACCACCGGATTGACACAGGTGGAGGCCATGGCAGTTAGGTGGCAGGCGGAGAACAAAACGTCGTGCTGGCAGACGGGCAGCGCCTGGGAGTGCCAGTCGAATATCGTGTTGAACACAGTGAGCGGCAGCCAGCAGAGGGCGAAGACGACGACGATGACCGCCAGCATGGCGTTGATCCTATGAGCTCCTCTGGCTTTGCGGCTCCGTTCCACCACGTCCCTGAAGAAGGAGGGAAGCACAGGAAGCCTGATCTTAAACCGCACATTTACAGACACAATTGTAAGAGTCCGTCTTCTACTTTGTTCTTTTTGTACTTCTCGTATGACACGGGTGAGCAACAGAAATGGACCAGATGGGTGAGTATTCCACACCCAGGGTTCATTTGAATAACGCTCCACCAAGTGTTGATTGTTGACTGGGGTCCACTGAGCGTTAATTAATTGAATTAATTGATGTGTGAATATTAGAACTGTATTAGTTACTGATCTAATACTAGTTGTGTCTGAGTAGTCTAGAAAACATGAAGATATTTAACTATATAATCACATACAAATAATTACACCTAAATTACACAGAAATCTATTAGAAATATAGCAGAATAACAATTGCCAAATGCTTTTTTTAAATGCCTGATACATGTTTTTGCATTTGTGCTAAGATTGCTTAGCCAATAACCGTTGTTTGAGATTCATTTTAAATGCATTCCCAATCCGTTGCTCGAAATGCAAAATGGAGGTGATCTCTCCTCAGAACACCAACCTTTCGTTTCCACTGATAACATTAAGGAATACATAGGGCCAATAGTCTGCGGCTAATTTTCTCATGGAAATATGCATACTTGAGATCACTGGATATGAACCAATTACTGGGATGCATTAACTGTAATGGCAGACCGACTTTCAATGCTCTGAACCTGCAGACTCAAAGACAGCCGTTAGCCGTAGCCGTTAGGGGTCTGTATCACTAGAATATGATGGAATTTTTGCACCGCTTGAATACCAGCAAGTAGCGCCAGTGCCAGTGCAGTGTCAGTGCCAGTGCAGTGCCAGGGCAGTGCCAGTGCAGTTCCAGTGCAGTGCCAGTGCCAGTGCAGTTCCAGTGCAGTTCCAGTGCAGTGTCCTTGTCGCCTTTGGACATGAGGTTGAGGCCTTCGTGACCGATGACCCAACACTGCTCTAAAAAGGCTCGGGGACCCACAGTGCACTGGGGTTTTTAACTGAGTCACAACTTCGTCGACCACGGCAACACTGTGAGGGAAAAAAATAGCGTCAGCCTAGTCCTACGAGCGGCATGTTTACTTCCCCTCCGGCCGGATCGGGCGCATTAGGGATCAGGCTACCATTGTGCAGAGTGATGACCCAGCAGGGGTACTGCCATAACCATCGTGTGCCGGAACTACAAACGCCACTTTGACAGTAATTGGGCACAGTTGGCGACAGTAATCTCACCAACCGGGAGAAATGAGGTGAGCAGAAGCGTGACCCGGGCAGAACCACTGAGTGGTCAGGCGCTGCGTAGATGCCGCTGCAGGTGACTCGGAAAATGATCCAAAACATTCTGTTCCTGCAATTCTTCTAAACCCTTTAGCAGCTTGCTGGGCTGGAGGAGGAGCTGCGGTTGATTGGAAATACGACGCCGTTAAGAACCTGAGGCCCGGGAGCCTCCATTGACCAGTTGCAGATCTACTCAGTCCAAGGGGTGGAAAGTTATATTAAGGCAAAACCTGCCTCATCATTTGCCAATTATTTTAATTTAAGCGCGAGACTTTCCATTCGGATCAATGATTTATTCTCTTAAACAGGTATTAATGGAAGAACTGAGCTGTCCAAGTCTCCTCAAAAACAAACGATGACTCGAGTCAGAGGAAATGAAACGCCACCACTGTGCGTGCATGTGTCTCACCTGCGTCGACGCAACCGCAGGAAGATGCGGAGGTAGCAGAGCAGCACCAGCAGCAGAGGGAGGCAGTACTGGAACAACAGCAGAGAGGTGGTGTAGGCCAGACGGTGTTGATTGCTTGGCCATTTCTCCATGCAGATCGTGTGGTCTCTGAAGAGAGACAATGAAAAAGGTCAAGTGACAGACGGATATTGTGTGTGTGTGTGTCATACTGTACGTAGATGCATGTCACAGTGACACAGTGGTAGATTGACAGATGGTGATACGTCATCTGGCAGGCCTTATCAAATTCACTCACACACACACGCACGCACGCACACACGCACACACTTACCTGAAAGGGTTGGCGGGCATGGTGATATTTTGGAAGTGGTCATCGGTTAGAACGTTGTAGGACAGGAAGGGGAGGGATATGAAGCAAGCGACAAACCACGTGAGACCTACAGCCAGGTAGGAGTGGCTAGCTGCCGGCGACCAGCCAGTCGGGTGCAAGATCAACTGATGGCGCTCCAGGGCAATCAACACCAGGGAGAACACAGACACGGTCACCGACACGCACTCTACGAACGGAGTGACCTGAGGAACAGACCAGACAGAACACCGCATGCGGTCACGTGCGGTCACGTGCGCCCGAACACTGAACAGCGGATGTTCCCATGAACAGAAGCACGCGTTCTCACCTTGCACATCGCCTCCCCCAGAACCCACTGGTCCATCAGAGTGTAGATGATGGTGACCGGCAGACACACCACGCACATCAGGATGTCCGAGCAGGACAGGTTGGCGATCAGAATGTTGGTCACGTTGCGCAGCTCCTTCTGCCGGCCAATGATGAACACCAGGCCCACGTTGCCGAGCAACCCCACCGCTGTGACCGCACTGTAGGCCACGATGAGGAACGTGGCCCCCCCCACAGAAGCCGGGCATGTATAGTTATCCCAGGAGCCATGGAAGCTGCTGTTATTGCTCATGGTGGAAGAATGTTTTGTGGGTCTGAGGTCAACTGGGAGTTTAGAGAATGGACTAGTGGGCTAGTGGGAGCTACAGAGGATGTAGAAGCTGAAGCTGGGGTGGACAAGCAGTTATAGTCCTTCTACGCCCTCCTCGGTTCTCCAGATTCGGTTGGTCGCCATGTTGCTAGACGCTCTGTAATTGGCTCTCCGAATGTGCTTTTCAATGTAATTGGCGTCGCCCACTCCCTCAGTCTCACGGAGACAATGTAATTGGCATGGCTCAGGACCAGCTCAAATCTGTAAAGCAGGGAAGACAATCTCAGAATCTACAGCACTGTGAAGGCGATGAGGACAGAAGAAAGACAAGGATGCATCTGTAGGATTAAAAAAAAAAGAGAAAATGAGAGAATGAAGGGAGCAGTGAGGGAAAGAGAATATAGGTCGGAAACAAAAATACACAGGAAGCAATGTTGAGAGAGAAAACGGTGTGTACAGATACAACCCGAGAAGAGATCAGACAGGAGAAGAAGAGAGAACGAGCGGATAATGAAAAAAAAATGAGAGAAACGAGTTGAAATGAAGACCTAGAAGACGGCGAGGGAGGTCGGACAGGCCTGAAAAAAGAGCGGGTGTCAAAGTTGAGAGACAAAAAGAGAGAGATGAGCGGAGAAAAAACAAGAGAAAAACAGCGGAGGAAGAAACGAAGACGAGGAAATGCTTTCATTACTAAATATTAAAATGTCCGCTGGATATTCGTAACATTCATTATGACTGCCGCCAGAGTAGCGGAGCACAGGGACAGATATTAGAGGAGGTGAAATGAGAGGAGTAGGATATTATTCTGTCAGCCTCGTTCCTCATGAAAGCAGCTCTTCGTGTAACGCTGTGAGTGACAGTTACTACAGCTTCTGGCGCTCTCTCTATTTGTCTCTGTCCCAGCCTGTCTTTTGCGAACTCACACCTCTCACAACATCCTATTCTGGACATCGCTTATTCCTTTTTCCCAGTTGGACGCGCGCACGCACGCACGCACGCACGCACTCACAGAGACACACGGCCATGCACATACGCAGACAAACACTGAGAAGATCAACTCTTTACAAAAACATTAAAAAAGAGAGTAGCTTTCTCACACATTTGCATGTGAAAGCGAGTACAGCTCATGAGGCACGTAGTCGTCCAATCATAAGCGCTGTCAAACTATAACCCGTAGTCGTCCAATCATAAGCGCTGTCAAACTATAACCCGTAGTCGTCCAATCAAAAGCGCTGTCAAACTATAACCCGTAGTCGTCCAATCATAAGCGCTGTCAAACTATAACCCGTAGTCGTCCAATCATAAGCGCGTCAAACTATAACACGTAGTCGTCCAATCATAAGCGTCGTCAAACTATAACACGTAGTCGTCCAATCATAAGCGTCGTCAAACTATAACCCGTAGTTGTCCAATCATAAGCGGCGTCAAACTTTAACCCGTAGTCGTCCAATCATAAGCGCTGTCAAACTATAACCCGTAGTCGTCCAATCATAAGCGGAAAAAAAGACGGAGAGAATAAACCACAGAGATCCTGATTACATGCCCACCTACAGACACACAGTACCTTCAGGTTAGCAGTGTGATTATACAGACCTCCCTACCAAACACACATTACTGTTTCATCTCATTAGTTAAACCTGTAGAGGCAATGGCTTTAATGTGACCCTCAAGTAAATATGTACACGTGTGTGTGTGTGTGTGTGTGTGTGTGTGTGTGTGTGTGTGCGAATTTAGCCAAGGCAGTTGTTGAATATCACCATGTCAGAAAGCAAAATGGGTTATCTAAAAATACCAATTTGTACTAGACACAGTCTGACTGTAAATACCGTGTACGCACGCTCGCATGCACAGGATGGGGCGCACGAACACATAGGCCCGCATGAGCGACGTGGGCACCCAGGCGAACGCACGCGCGCACGCTCACACTCACGCTCACACTCACGCACGCAGTAACGTTTCCCTTCCGTACTACATCTGGTTCATACTCAGCTGCCTCCCTCAGGACAGCGGCATCCTGGTTGAAGTAATCGTTTTAATTAAACCCAGTCTGAAAAACAATACGTCAAGTTTACGACGGGGCCTCGTTACCACGGACATATCACTATCACTAATCAGGAAAAACAACGTTCATATCGGTCTGTTCTGTTTGGCCAGCCAGTCGACCCTGGGTCATTTCACTGTACCAGTAATGGTTCTGGTAAATGACCATTTACCCCAATAGTGAGTTTACCCCCCCAGCCCCCAGACTCCGTCACTCCTGTCTCCCACTGACTCGCTGCCTTTCACCAGCCATTTCCTTTGTTCAATCCTTCTCCACCCTCCTCCTGCCTCACCCCTCTTTTATTCTGGCTGTCTCTTTCTCTCTCCAGATTCTATTTCTGTCAGATAGGATCAACAGTTAGGTCATTAAAGCAGCAGGTAAGGTTGATGAGCAATATACTGCTGGTTGGTTACAAAAGATAGGAAACAAAAGCTACTGGACATCAATCAGACCTGTGTGTGACACACACACACACACACACACACACACACACACACACACACACACACACACACACACACACACACACACACACACACACACACACACACACACACACACACACACACACACACACACACACACACACACACACACACACACACACACACACACACACACACACACACACACACACACACACACACACACACACACACACACACACACACACACACACACACACACACACACACACACACACACACACACACACACACACACACACACACACACACACACACACACACACACACACACACACACACACACACACACACACACACACACACCCACACCACACCACACCACACCACACCACACCACACCACACCACACCACACCACACCACACCACACCACACCACACCACACCACACCACACCACAGGCATTCTAGTCATATAAGACATAGTGTTCTCTCTTAAAGGGTAGAATACAGTTTTCCTCTCGTCCTCTACACATCTTTTTCGGTTCTCTTCTCCACAACTGCCTTAGGTCCCAAGACAGTCAGCATGTTCCACAGTGTATTCTTCACGTTCCACAGTCTATTCCTCACGTTCCACAGTCTATTCCTCATGTCCCACAGTCTATTCCTCACGTTCCACAGTCTATTCCTCAATATGACACGAGATTCCATGAGAACTATAAACACATTATATATACGTTTTTCACACTGAGCTAAAACGTCCCTGGCTATTGATTACATTGTAATACAACATTTCACCTAAATCCTATCATCAAAACTTTGTGTCTTTGCAATTGTTTTCAACAATTCTTACCATAACAAAATGTCTCTAAAAATGAAAATGACATAAAATGTGTGAACATCTCTGTAAAGGAGCAAGGGTGTGTGACACACACACACAGAGCGCTGAACACAGTGTTTGATTAAAAAAACACAACTCCATTAGCTATGATTCTCAAGGTTAATTTCACCTGTTCCACATTCTAACATCAACTTTTTCGCCATACTCTGAACTACTTTCCACAATGCTTGTGAGAGACAACATTTGTTTACTGTGCAAACGCGTAATGAATTCAATAAACATTTTTACAGCCAAGCCATATTTAAAGCCAAACAGCATTGTTTTGACCCAGAGTAGTGAATCGATTTCTTTTGTTGCTAAAAAAAACTCTGAAGCTAGGCTAAAAGCTACGCTGATCTACGCAGTCTAATCTTTCGAGTAAATTGTTGGCAAATGTGATTATTTATTATTGATCTTTTTGCAATTTTTTCTGGTGTTGTTCGACGTGTGTAGTAATATTAAACAATTAATGAAAAAAATATATTGAATTTACTGAAAAACTGCCGTTGGTAATATGTGCAGTGTACAAATCGATGCAAAAGAGTGCTTTTTTGGCATAAAAAAATACAGAATTATTGTATTTCAATTTTTTTTCTAACTTACATCACACATACATATGAAGACCAACTTGTGTGCGCATTCAAGAACAAAACCACAACCTGCCTGGTTCCAGAAATTATTCCTATCAATCGATCTGCAATCGTTATTCTTTCAGTATTTATGCCGCATTTCAGCATATAGACTTTTTTTGCTTAAAACATGGTTTAAGTGTTTACACGAGGCAAACGATAATAAAAAAGATAAGATAATAACTTCCATTTCAGCACACATCTAGCCCTCCCCCATTAACTAGAAAACAAATTCAATAGGACCATATCTGTCTGGCATCTCAATCACGATATCCAATCAAAGAAAAGCCATCAGAATGATACACATTGTGCACATCCAATCACCTTCACTCAACAGGTTGCAGTTGAGAGGAGTTTATTATTTTATACTCTATATACAGAACTAGTGCCTCAAAACGTTAGGCCTTACGATATGAGGTGAGCACATACTCCGTCTAGATCTCCATCTAGATGTTTGCTGTGAAACACAGGGTGTCGCCAGCGTAGCAAAATGGTGAACACTGTGGAGTTGTTAGGAGGTTTTAAATCGGACAGGATTTCCCTGAGAGGAAAAACAGCTGTGATTGTTGATTTAAAGGTGTTGAGTCAACATCCAAGCAGAGATTAAAGCCATGCATGCTGACATGGAGGAAAGGTGATACATTGTTCGGTCATTGGCACATAGGATTGATTAGAAAGCCTGTGTGAGGATATAAAGAAGTTATCTGCCGTGTGACCCGGCAGTCCCACGGTTGATGAGGAGTACAACCCGGCAGTCCCACGGTAGATGAGGAGTACAACCCGGCAGTCCCACGGTAGATGAGGAGTACAACCCGGCAGTCCCACGGTTGATGAGGAGTACAACCGGGAGTCCCACGGTTGATGAGGAGTACAACCCGGCAGTCCCACGGTTGATGAGGAGTACAACCCGGCAGTCCCACGGTTGATGAGGAGTACAACACGGCAGTCACACGGTTGATAAGGAGTACAACCCGGCAGTCACACTGTTGATGAGGAGTACAACCCGGCAGTCACACGGTTGATGAGGAGTACAACCCGGCAGTCACACGGCAGATTAGGAATACAACCCGGCAGTCACACGGTAGGTGAGGAATACAACCCGGCAGTCACACGGTAGATGAGGAGTACAACCCGGCAGTCACACGGTAGATGAGGAGTACAACCCGGCAGTCACACGGCAGATGAGGAATACAACCCGGCAGTCACACGGCAGATGAGAAATACAACCCGGCAGTCACACGGCAGATGAGGAGTACAACACGGCAGTCACACGGTTGATAAGGAGTACAACCCGGCAGTCACACTGTTGATGAGGAGTACAACCCGGCAGTCACACGGTTGATGAGGAGTACAACCCGGCAGTCACACGGCAGATTAGGAATACAACCCGGCAGTCACACGGTAGGTGAGGAATACAACCCGGCAGTCACACGGTAGATGAGGAGTACAACCCGGCAGTCACACGGCAGATGAGGAATGAGGAATACAACCCGGCAGTCACAACGGATGAGGAATACAACCCGGCAGCAGATGAGAAATACAACCCGGCAGTCACACGGCAGATGAGGAATACAACCCGGCATTCACACGGTAGGTGAGGAATACAACCCGGCAGTCACACGATAGGTGAGGAATACAACCCGGCAGTCACACGGCAAATGAGGAATACAACCCGGCAGTCACACGGCGGATGAGGAATACAACCCGGCAGTCACACGGCAGATGAGGAATACAATCCGGCAGTCACACGGCAGATAAGGAATACAATCCGGCAGTCACACGGCAGATGAGGAATACAACTCGGCAGTCACATGCTTAAATTAGAACATATTAATATTGTTGTTCAATGACAATTACGACGTATCCTATATAGAAGCCTTGGGTGACCAGACAAATATGAATTGTAGTACTTTAGTTGCTTTAAAATGAGCAGAATACAGACCAAAAATCTAGCGCCAAGCTAGTATGATGTTTGTATATCCATCAGAAAAGTAAAAGGTTAAACAGGCATAAGGGCCAAATGATGCTTCCCTCCCAGATAAACTCACTGTGAGGTAGACAATAATGAGCCAATCAGGATGACTCCTGCTGTTCAGGACAGGTGCTCTCTCTCTAGCCTGATGTGAGGGACTTATTTACTTGAGGGGCTCGGTGGAATGAATATTCACAAAACCACTGACCCAGATGGCTTCCCCGGTTGCTTCCTCAGCGAGTGTGCAAACCAGCTGGAGGGAATCTTCAACCTGTCCCTGTCCCAGCCTTTAGACCCCGTCAAGGAGACCACCAATGTCCCAGTGAACAAGAAATCCTAGGTGACATTTCCCAGTAATCATTGCACCGAAGCAGATGGCCAGTATCACTGGACCAAATCCAATTCTCCTACTGCCAAAAAAACGATCAGTAGAGGAGGCCATTTCCAATGCTATTCACACAGCCACTGCTGCACAAATGGAACACCTATTTGAAAACTATATTTAAAGTAATACATTTGAACCTTTATAACACTATTGTGTCTCCCAGAGTCATCAACAAGCTTAGAGCACTAGGTTTGGGAATCACACTGTGCAACAGAATGCTACATTTCTGGATATCATAGGCTGTGTGATTTATCAGGAACACATCCTCCAGGAGAAACACCACCACAAGGAGAAACACCTCCTCCACGAGAGACACCACCACCAGGAGAAACACCTCCGCCAGCAGGAACACCTCCTCCAGGAGAAACACCACCACCAGGAGGAACACCACTGCCACCTCACTTTGCTTTATTACGGTTCACCCACAGCCTGTGAGATTCTGTAAAAACGCTTCCTCATCATCTTTGCCAACAACAGGCCAGATTGCCAACAGTGATAGATAGCTGGGTAGGCTTGTGTGATTTATGAATCCGCAGATTTTGTGATTGGACATTATAAAATAGAAAATAGGGTTTTGTTTTGTTTAAAGCAACAACACAAATACGGGGGAAAGGGCAGCTGGAACAATAAGGCAAATAAAAAAACACGGCGAGAATCTACCCAGGTGTTAAGTATCACCTCACCAGAAGCCTGGTAAGAAACTTAGTAGGGTAACTGTGGTTGACCTGTCCACTGCCCAAACGAACGAGGCACATCCTGAGCCATATCAATGAAGAAACAGTCGAGAGAGTCGTCAGTTTAAAGTTTATCAACGTTCCCATACTGAAGGACATCACCAAGCCTATCGATTTCCTAAGGCAGCTAGAGGAGTTCTGCTCAGCCACCCTGAGTCCTCTACAAATAGAGCAACAGTAAGAGCAGCAACAAGACCAGCAACAAGAGCAGTAGCAACAGTAAGAGCAGCAGCAACAGTAAGAGCAGCAGCAACAGTAAGAGCAGAAACAACAGTAAGAGCAGCAACAACAGTAAGAGCAGCAGCAACAGTAAGAGCAGCAGCAACAGTAAGAGCAGCAGCAACAGTAAGAGCAGCAGCAACAGTAAGAGCAGCAACAACAGTAAGAGCAGCAACAGTAAGAGCAGCAGCAACAGTAAGAGCAGCAGCAACAGTAAGAGCAGCAGCAACAGTAAGAGCAGCAGCAACAGTAAGAGCAGCAACAACAGTAAGAGCAGCAACAGTAAAGAGCAGCAGCAACAGTAAGAGCAGCAGCAACAGTAAGAGCAGCAACAGTAAGAGCAGCAGCAACAGTAAGAGCAGCAGCAACAGTAAGAGCAGCAGCAACAGTAAGAGCAGCAGCAACAGTAAGAGCAGCAGCAACAGTAAGAGCAGCAGCAACAGTAAGAGCAGCAGCAACAGTAAGAGCAGCAGCAACAGTAAGAGCAGCAACAACAGTAAGAGCAGCAGCAACAGTAAGAGCAGCAGCAACAGTAAGAGCAGCAACAACAGTAAGAGCAGCAACAACAGTAAGAGCAGCAACAACAGTAAGAGCAGCAGCAACAGTATTGTGACCAGCTAAATCACAGAAGAGTTCGGGAACTGCTCTGCAAATGACCACAAGGCCGTACAGAAGGTCATTAATCCAGCACGTCCATCGTGAGTAATGCTCTACGAGGGCGTGTTACTTGTCGTGGACTCCACACACACACACACAGACACACACACACAACAGCCCCGTGTAGCTCATCTGCTTACCATTAGACAGACAGGGTCTGTATCAGAACATTGCATACCGGCAGGCTCAGAGCTTCTAATTGCAAGCCATTAGACAGCCAAACACTTCGACTAATGCAGACTGACCGACCGCACTTGTAAACAGCCCCACACACATCCCTTCCACAGACACTTCATAAGTGCTGGTACCAGACTACCTTTTTCCAGTAATTACTGCTCAGACTGTACTAACGTTCCCATTAACCCACTCAAAAACGTGTGAATACTGTAAATGTTGTCCCGTACTCGCAACCCAACTCTGCTTTACCCTCATGTTATTCGCTATCACTACTGTTTTCATTAGTGTCCCACGACGTGTATTTTACCTGCATTCAAAATCAATTTGAAATTGATTTTCTAATATACAAAGAGGACAGAGAGTCCTAAAAATGTGACATGAGACCTTTCAACAAAAGGGGAGACCAAATCTACAACAGTATATCGACTGCATTGTTCCTACAAATAAATCAATACTCTTTACATAGAACGAGACCCAAAATCAGTTTGGTTTGAGATAGTAACACCATAGAAACATGGTGAGTCCTGTCTGTTAAGTAGTTTTCAAATCATTTCCAAGTCGACTGATTCATTTTTTAGTAAGTACATTCTACTACACATGAAATAAAGACGACAGAGCGATAACAGGGGAGTCAACTGAGAGTTAGTATCTGTATCTGTGTGTGTAGGCCTGTCCCTGTACACAAACCAAGTAGCCAACCGGCTGTTCCCCTACAAATGAGCCAATTACGGTGGCCGCAGAATAAACAGGCTACCACCCCAGAATAAACAGGCTACCACCCCAGAGGTGACTGTATAATGTGCTAGTGGATCACCACCTATTGTCATTGACTGTAACTCAAATACAAATGCAATAAGCCAAGCCAACTATGTAAGCTTTTAGTAAACACGGGTGAATACCAACCAGCCACGCAGGACACGTGCAGAAATGCCCTGACCCCCAGATGACCCATATTCAATTTGTTAGGCAGTTTTCACTCAAACCATCTGCCTGCCGCCAAAACAGCGTCGACCCGCAAAGGAATGAGACCCCTTGAACGATGTCCCGTGGTATCTGGCACAGAGACGGCAGCAGATCGTTCAAGGACATTCCCCTGACATCGCATTTAAAAGCCCTGAGCCAGGATTTTCCAGCAGAACATTCCCAGAGCATCACACTTCCTGCACTGGCTTGTTGTCTTCCCACAGTGCATCCTGGTGCCATCACTTCCTCAGCTACACAGTGCATTTGTACACGGCCGTTTATGTGAAGTTAAATGACACGTGACTCAGGCAACCTAGTTCCAACACTCGCCTTGTAAAGAGATGATCTTCATTAATTGCTTCATCTGTGAGTGGTCATGTTTGAGTCATGTTTCAGTCACGTTTTGGTCACGTTTTAGTCACGTTTTGGCTCTTCAGTGATAAATTAACATGACATTAGTCATATCAGAATGTGTAGAGAAAAAAACAAGGACATTTTATTACAGAAATCAGTACAGAAAAGTTGTGCATTGGTTATACAGTTAGTACAAGTCCACATGAAGTAATAATAAAACATAGAAAGGACCACTGGAATATTCCGTTGCAAGGTCGTGGAGCCCCTTAAACATAGGGGCCACTGTGTATTTCTCACATTCACAGAGCCCTGATTTATGCCTAAGCTTAACGCCACCCCCTAACATGCCTGAACCTGAAATAAACCACAATACTGGCACTAACGCCAGTGGACGTAAATCTGAATCCCAATCAGCTTTATTGGCCAAGCTTGTGTAAACAAACAAGGAATTTGAC